>JADBJO010004195.1:135499-155499 GCA_016801955.1 Conus betulinus | reverse complement strand
TGATGGTGAGAATGATAACAACAATAATATTAATAGTAATAATAATGATGATAACAAATGCAATTATAACAATAATACTAATAATCATGATAATAATATAATGATGATAGTAATGATCATAATAACATATTAATGATTATAATAACAATACTATGATGATGATGATGATAATAATAGTAATAAAAATAATAATAATAATATGATGATGATGATGATGATGATGATGATGATGATGATGATGATGATAACTGTTTTGCAGATGTTTATGAAACACTTGTTTTCAGATAGGGACATCCTTTCTAACAATGGGCTGACAATCGGCGTTGGCACAAATGTAAAAGCCAATCTTGCGCCGAATATGAGAAGACAAGTGATTGCTCTTTCTTCATTTCATTATTATGAATATTGTTCAATCTCTCCTGTACAAGATCTGAGAGGTCGAAACGCGTCGTGTCTTGTCTTCTAATTTGTTCGTCCTTGGCTTTGGCGGGCTCACTAAGAATTATTCTTAAAACAAATGGGAACGTTTTGTGTGTAGTAAACTGAAAACATCACGACTCAAAGACAGCAAAGAAATTAGTCGACAGACTCATTAGACCAAGCAACATTTCTTGGCTTATGCCTAAATGTTACATCAATCAATGAGAACACAGTACTTCAAATAACGTTTCCTATTCTTCTAAGTCATGCTCATTCGTCCCATAGCCCTAGGCTTGCTGTAAGTGTTGGAATCAGCAGTCCTGCCCCCCTTATCACCTGTCCTCTACGGCTGCGAGGGAATCTCCAGAGGTCAGGCCGGTCCATCCCTGGATTTGGTTCCCTCCCACTTTTTTTTTGGCCCTGTCTGCCCCTTCTTTGTTTCCTGGTATAGTGTCCTACAAGGCTGGAGGATCGAGAGATGTATACATAATCATCTCCGTTTTCGTTTCTGGACTGTTGTCTGCAGGTTTTCAAAGCGACCAATGGCTGCTCTGATCCTATTGTGCACTTTTTCATTGGTAGCAAGGTCTTTGTAGGAGATGCGTAGAATAATGCAGAAGCATCTCATTTCAAAAACCCTGGATTCTTCTTCGTGGATGTGTTTTCAGGACTTACGTTTCACAAGCGTACAAAAAGATTGTATTACTAGTGTTCGCATCGTCCTCACTATGGAACTGAGAGAGATGCTACTGTTATTTCATATGGTCTTTAGTTTGCTTTTTTTTTTTAACGCCGTTGATGGTTGGGCAATTTTAAATATGAATTTTGCCTTTACATGGAGCTAAATTAAAAATCTAAGTCAAGGAATATTTGTTGTTTGAAATATACATTAATTTTCCTAGCGAACATGTCAGTGACACAAAGCAGCAGTTTAAACAGCAGGTCACGTAGCTTCTAATATGGAAGGAACCAGCAAAAGCTGTCTTCATTACATTGTAAACTGTGAAGTCACTCAGTAACGTACATCATGGTAACGCGCACTCCATTCGTGACAGGTTTCTGAGTTATGCCCAATAGGAGTGTTGTTTACTTCGTTTAAAAATTAAGTGTGTTTGGCCGTTTCTGTATTAAGCAAATCTCTAAAGGACTGAAACCATGATCGTAGGGAAATAGAGCTAATTGCATTATCTGTTTGATTAGTAAACGATATAATTTTTTTTCAGAAACATTTAGAATTGTGTCATTACATGCTGCATTCAATTCATTAACAATTGTGTTGTTCTCTTCTTCTTGTTTATGTTTACACACGGCCTTAAAGTCTTTTTTTTTCAAAATTAAATATTCAGTAAGTTTGGAATGTCCCCCTGCCCTTCAGAACTGATTCAAAGTCGTGTGTTTTTTTTTCCTGCTTTGACTGTTCACATTCTTCATCTCACCAAGCTGGTTGTGTGCTAGGCTCCTTGTCTCTGAATTTTGATCCCATAGGTTCTGCAGTGTGTGTGTGTGTGTGTGTGTGTGTGTGTGTGTGTGTGTGTGTGTGTGTGTGTGTGTGTGTGTGTGAAAACGCATGCATGCATGTGTGTGTGTGTGTGTGTGTGTGTGTGTGTGTGTGTGTGTGTGTGCATGCATGCATGCATGCATGTGTGTGTGTGTGGTGTGTGTGTGTGTGTGTGTGTGTGTGTGTGTGTGTGTGTGTGTGTGTGTGAGTGAAACGCATGCATGCATGCATGTATGCATTCATGTGTGTGTGTGTGTGTGTGTGTGTGTGTGTGTGTGTGTGTGTGTGTGTGTGTGTGTGGTGAGTCTGGCCCACTCTCCCCTCAGCACACGGAACCTGAACACGAGGATGAAGGGTGACTTTGTCCTGGCACTGACATCCATGACCATAACAAATGTATTCATTACCTGTGTGGTGAAATGTTTTGATCTCGGGCATCAGTTCACCTCATTTCCCTATCTGCTCTCATTAACACAAAGGAGACAGACAGGTGTGGAAGAAGTGCGGTGGAGTGTTATGCTGACATGCTGACAAACCCTTCAATTCAACAAATGTACACAGGACATGGGTTGGTATTGGTTTGTCTTATACCCAAACTAACGTCCACCCCAAATCTAAAGACACATAACTTAAACACAAGAATGGCAAGTGACTATGCTCTGATATCCAATTTACCCCTATGTCCCTTTTGAGCATGCCTGTCACATGGATGGAGGTTGTTCTGGCCTTGGGACTAAATTTTCTCTCCTTCCGATCTGCTCCTATCAATAGACACACAATCGCCCACGTGGGGGGGGGGAGGGGGGGGGGGGGGGGGGGGGGGGGGCGGGAGGGTCAGCTGATCATATATCTGAGATTACTGCATTTCAAGGTATCAAACAGGCTAGCAGGGAGTGAAAACACACACACACACCCGCACACGCGCACACGCGCGCGCGCGCTCGCGCGCGCACACACACACACATTATGCATGTATGCACACACACATGTATGTATGTATGTATGTATGTATGTATGTATGTATTCTATTGATTGATCATTTATTGATGTATATGTCTATCGGCCAAACACACATAACTTAAGATTTGACGTGAATTTGGCCAGATGCCATCACTCACCCTCGTAAACAAGTACATCGAACACAAACAAGCAGGCCACAAAGAGTTGCCTAATTTGAGGCACGTTCGTATTCATCAAAGACTATGAGGATGATGGAGATATTCTACTGCGAAATGACATGAAAGGACTTTATTCCAGCTTTAAAATAATTAACTATCCAGCCGAGAGCGACGCGGACGGCACGATTCCCTGCTGCCGCACGCTCGCGCATAGCGCGCAGTCCCAGCCGACGCACATATTTGGCCACCTTCTAATTTATTTTTACGGTAGCTAGACAACAACTGACAATGTTGTTAGGTGTCATAGGAAAGAACAAACTCAACTAATCGAACATAGTAATTTTGAATCATTCACTTTCAATGTGTAGACACGACTGTGCGTTGAAAAACATGTCTGACAAGTAGAAAAAAAATGCTTTGTTTACATTCTATTCCGTTCTTTTACAACACCAAATCAGAAGATGAAAGGATGTCTGCATCTTCGAACAATTCACTTTCCTCTTATCTTTCATAGTTTTCTTTCTCTCTATCACTCCCCTCATCACCAGATCCACTTTGTAATATGATTTTAAGCGCTGCATTGAGCGAGAAATCGCTACCACCCCCTGACTGACCATTTTTTTTTTCTGGCACAGGAGGAAATACGTGCCGCGCACCGCGCGCCGGTGCCGTCAGTTTCTTTGTTTCAAAGCTCCTGGGGTCAGCCAAGTTCACGATAGGCCACCGAAAGTATGGTCTACAACTCGCTACAACATCCCCAAGACTAGTTACAGAGCTTATTTCCCTTGGATCATTCTCTGGAAAGTGTAGGATTTTTTTTATGTTCCCGTCATGCGATAGTGGATGACACGGCAGAATATACTGTATGTCCGTCAGCCAGCCTTGCATGACGCGGCGCAAGGGAAAGAAATCTTGTGACGCTCTATCGGCTGACACGGCTGGTAAAGGTGGTTTTTTTTTTTTTTTTTTTTTTTTTTTTTTACATGGACCTAAAATAAAAAAAAAAAAAACAAAAAAAAAAACAGCCGCAGCGTTGATCAGGAACTTTCGGCGACGACATGACAGAGACAATAAGTGGATGAAACGTCTATGAGTAGTTACAGCCTTTCCGTTAGAGCCCTCACGCAAGGAGCCTGTCTCGCGGAGACATCCATCAAACGAATGGTTCTGATGGGGGTCAAATCAAGAACCATGTAGGATAATTTACAGCAGCTACCGTGCCATGGTGATTGGTTGTTTTATGTATCTTTAATTAATACTGCTGTTTTATTGTGGCCAGTTTGTCCATACTAATTGCATCTAACTGCCCGCTTTCATCAGCCCTCCCCCCCCCCCCCTCCCCCTCCGCCACCTTGTAATCCCTATCTCCTCTGTAGAAATATGTTGTTTGTTTTGTTTGTTTTCGTTTGCTGTCCCAACCTCTGCGCCACCCCCAGTGGCAGTGCACCCACGCCGCTCATTCCCGACACCCCGTCCACAGCCACAGCCCGGTCGGCCCCACCGCAGCCCCGGCACAGCAATCCACAGGAAGCAGACAATGTCAAGTCGTCAAGAGGCAACCCACCGGAGGAGACACTGCACTGCTGCTGAGTCACTTCGGTGGTGTTCAGTGGCGCCTGTTCTGATCTAACGTACGCAGGACACCACCTGCTAAGCCTAATTCACGATTAGTGGAAAGACGTTAAATAAATGACACACACACACACACACACACACACACACACACACACACACACACACACACACACACACACACCTACTAAGCCCCCTACTGACGATAATAATTGCTTAGTCGCGGAGTCGGCGTGAGTGAGCTGTCCCTCCGGAGGGCGCCACCACGTCCGTCCAACGACAGCCCCCATGGACTCGCCGATACCGGTGACTCCGACGGAACCAAATCAAGGCCACAGACGTGGAGAAGACATCGAAAATGAGGTCACAATGAGAGCAGGGCATGAAGGACCACAGAATTTGAGACATCTTATTTTTAATGCTGATCGATGAGGATGAGGATGATTAAGATGATGCTACAGATTTCCATTTTAATAACAGTTTATTAAAAGACAAACAATACATTTCAGAAATTAAAAAAGTAATAAGCGATGTAAAAAAACAATATGCATTACCCATTTACAATTTGATAACATTGACAATATAAAGAATGAGAACTTGTCATTTCAAATTGATGATCAACTTTTTTATGAAATCCTATTGCTTGAAATTAGGGGGAAAACAATCTCGTACAGTTCACATAAAAAAAGATGGAATTAAAGACAGAACAGGAGCTTGAAGCAAACATTAAAAATATTGAACGAAATCTACACGAACAAGACATTCCTAAACTAGAGAATTTAAAAACGGAACTACAAGAAATCAGGGATCATAGAATCCAAGGTGTGGCAATGCGTTCAAGGGTCCGCTGGTTGAACCAAGGCGAAAAGATCAACAAGTATTTCTGTAATCTTGAAAATCGAAATTTTCTCGATAAATCAATCCCCTTCTTAGAGAGAGAAGACGGGTCAGTCATTTCAGACCAAAATAGTATTCTTTCTGAAACTAAACATTTTTACGAAAATTTATATAGTTCTAGAGATGTGGCAGATATCAACATTTCGGATGAACTTCCAGGTGCACCAGTGTTGTCTGATACAGAGAGTAAATCAATAGAGGGTTCGATTACACTTGAAGAGGCTGCCATTGCTCTAAAAAAACATGAAAAATTATAAAAGCCCTGGGCCTGATGGGTTTACCGAAGAATTCCTAAAATTTTTCTTCACTGATATTGGTATTTACCTTGTGCGCTCAATTAACGAGGGATTCTCCAAAGGTCAGCTATCTATTACCCAGCGACAAGGAATAATAACATGTATTCCCAAAGATGCTAAACCAAAAAGATTCATTAAAAACTGGCGACCCATCTCCTTATTGAACACCACTTACAAAGTTGCATCTGCCTGCATAGCTAATCGCCTTAAGAGTATGCTTCCATACATCATACACGAAAGTCAAAAAGATTTCTAAAGGGAAGATATATAGGGGAGAATATAAGATTGATATATGATGTGCTTTTGTATACCGAAAAAGAAAATATTCCAGGAATGCTCTTTCTAATCGACTTTGAGAAGGCGTTTGACAGTGTCTCTTGGTCATTCCTACATAAATGTTTGAAATTCTTTAACTTTGGACCCGACATCATAAAATGGATTAAAACATTCTACACCCAAACTTCTACTTGTATTTCTGTAAATGGTCAGTACTCCTCATGGTTCTCAATGAGAGAGGGGTCAGACAAGGAGATCCGCTCTCTCCTTACTTATATCTAATTTGTGCGGAAATCTTGTCACTGATGATCCGCTCCAATGAACTTATTAAAGGAATTACAATTAATAACAAAGATATTCTCTTATCGCAATTTGCCGACGACACTAGCTTGTGTTTGGATGGTTCGGAAAGATCATTTAATGAGGCAGTATCTATCCTCATTAAATTTGCAGGAATTTCTGGTTTAAAAATCAATTTTGACAAATCCCAAGTTGTGTGGTTGGGGAGTAGAAAAAAATCTCCAATTAGATACAGGAGGGATAAAAATTTTGTCTGGGATCCTGGCATTTTCAAAATTCTTGGCATTAAATTTTCCACTAACATTGATACCATTGTACCAATCAATATGAAGAAAAATTTTTTGAGATAAGAAGGGTTCTCGCTCTTTGGAAAAAAAAAATAATATCACACCTTTTGGTAAAATTATAGTAATTAAAACTTTAGCGTTTAGTAAAATTGTCCATCTATTAATTAATTTACCAGACCCTCCAGAGAATTTTATTGATGCATTAGAAAAGGAATTGTACACATTTTTATGGAATGGTAAGAGAAGTAAAATAAAAAAATCTGTTGTTCAAAAACAATACTGCGAGGGGGGACTCAGAATGTTGAATGTTAGAAATTTATCTCTGCAATGAAAATAAGTTGGTTGAGAAGATTAATGTGTGAATCTGATTGGAGGGAGTTTACCATTAATATGTACCCTAACCTGGGCATTATAGGTAATCTTGGGGTAGAATTTTCAATGTTGTTATGAATGTTATTAACAACCCATTCTGGAAAGATGTTATGAAACACTATAAGAAATTATGTTCCAGATGCTGTCCAATCTCTGTGCATGATTTTATGGTTGAATGTATTCATTACAATATCAATATTTTGAGGGACGGAAGGGTGATTTTTGTACAAGAATGGAGTGATTATGGTATTTTTCTTTGTGAAAACAACTGTTGAATGAAAATGGCAATTGGATGACATACCAAGAATTTTTGCAAAAATATCAAGGTATAAATACCAATTTTCTCCTATACGAAGGCATTTTAAATGCAGTTCGTACCTATTTTCAAAAACTCCAGATATCTTTAACTTCTAGATACAAGCCCCGAGACCCAAAAGCCTGGTTTTATATTAAAAGAGGTAACAAATTTGTTCAAAACATTCTAAATGGAAACAATGCCCCCCCAACAGCTATCCATAAATGGAATAATCTTTTTGAAAACCTTAATTGGAAAATCATCTTCTCCCATTGCTATAAGGCTTCTACAGATGTGCAGCTTAGATGGTTTCAATGCAGGCTTTTGCACAGATTGCTCCCAACACAGAGGTATTTATTTCTGTGTAAAATTATTGAATCCCCTATCTGTAACTTCTGTGAAGATGATGAGCAGACCATTGATCATATGCTTTTTGACTGCATTATTGTACAGAGGTTCTGGAGAAATCTGCAAAGTCTATTAAAAAATAAATGCCAGCACTGTGACAACTTCATTATTGACAAAGAGTTGGTTTTATTTGGTACCAAACAGCATGTGAAAACAGATAAAGCTATTGATTTTGTTCTGCTCTTTGCCAAGTTTTACATTTACAAATGTAAATTACAAAATTCCCCTCCTGACCTACATGTCTTTCTCACAGTATTAGGACACAGATTCAAGCATGAAAAATATTTGGCTTTTCTTAATCATAGTACAGGACATTTGAGGAAAATTGGTTGCCCTATTGCCCTATGTACCTTAGCTTCCTTTGTGATGTGTAAGCATCTACATATGTGGAAATAGATAACTTACCTTTTCTCATATTATTTGCAATTGTGTGACTGGACTGTTTTATATATTTTGGTAAAGGAATTTGAGTGCTTTACAATGTAATGTTCCTCTCCTGTTCCAATGACCCCATGCCACTTTAGATTCGCACTGCTCTCCTTACACCACTTGGCAGTGTTTATGTAATGCTTATATACACGTGTGTGTGTGTGTGTGTGTGTGTGTGTGTGTGTGTGTGTGTGTGTGTGTGTGTGTCTATTGTGTGTGTTCATTATAAAGGTCATTTGGTGTCATTATTAGAAAGAACGACAAGGTGAACGTCTCATGTATCAATGTCTCTATTTCTTTCTAAGGTTATAACTATTGGAATTACTATACATAATTCCTTCCATCATCATAATGCTTATGCAAACTAGTGCTATGAATCAACCTTGCTGATAGGAATGGTGATAGCAATTACTGATTCATCCGCTACTAGTTGCTAAGTACTCTTATTACCAGTATTGTTGAATCTATGTTTGATTATCTAAGTGCTGTGTCCTATGGTATTTTTAGAATAGGTACCTTTACTTAACTTACACCTCTAGTTCCATTGTCATTTCTTTCTATGGATATGTGCATTTTTGTGCTTTGTATGTGTCTTGTTAAAAATGAAAAATTGTTCAATAAAAAAAAAATTTCCATTTCGGTCTGAGACTACATGACAGGGCTGTACTCTACCTTCCTTCATAATATATCCCGGCGTCAACCAGGCCCGAGAGATACAGGCACCTGCAGTGTTGGTCAGGAAATTTGAACAACACTCTCAGAAACGCATCCATTAAGTGGATGAAGCTCGACTGTATGGTCCCAGTCTTCCCAACTGAGTCCGCAGCAAATTTAACTCAGGGTAGGAGCCGGTCGGGGCGGAAAAAAACTCACATGACTGATGGGATTCGAACCCACGACCTCCAGCCGGGAGTCCGCGACGCTAACCACTTCGCCACGGCGGCTGGTCTCTGTAGAAATATTCTGAGTAATGCCTGCCTGCCTGAATCCATTTAATTTATAATCAGATGACCAATCTTTTCTTTAATTTTTTTTTCAAACGGCTGTATATCTATTTTTTTTCTAATAAATGAAGATTATTGTATACAAAACTCAACTCAAAATCAAATATCACATGCAGCCGTCTGCTCCACCTGTCCCCCCATCTCGCCTTTTCCCAAGTGTACATAAGATCAGTTTCCCAATGTAGCAGCTTAGGGAAAAAACGGATAATTAATCATAATCATTGCAATGCTGCAGTTGTAATACTGGTAAATATTTTTTCGAAAGACAAAAAAAGAAACAATACTCATTTTTTAGACATCGGTGACATTTTTCAATCACTTCAGCATACTGTGTATCTGTAAACGATGATACTTTATTGTTTCTAGAAAGTTCTTTGTCCAAATGGATATTTCATTTTTCAAAATATAAAATAATTTATAACATGATCTCTCAATGGTGACTGGATCTTATGAACATAGCTTAAGCATTGGATGCTCAGAAAATCTGAAAACACTCTAATTTACCTGGCTGAGTAGAACTGAACATCTGCCATGCGCACTGTGTCTTGTCAGGATTATTATCGTCTCCATACACACAAAGGAAAATTGTGCATTTGCATCATGGTTGCAACATTTCCTTGCACAAAGTTGATTTCTAAACCAATATCTAGAGTTTTTCTCCAGTAAAGGAGACGATTCTAGAACCAAACAATATCAACATGTTTGTCACAAGTACTTAACCCCAAAGACAGCTGAAGACATCAAAACCTTTACATACAACGTACGGGTTTCATTACTTAAAAAAATCCTGAGTTTGCTGTAGTTGATTTTCATGTCTTATGATTGTGTTATACGAAGACGCAAGAAACCACATTCTACATTTCTCTAGATTCTCTCTCTGAAATGACACGTTCTCAGAGTATGTATTTTTATGTTTCATTGTTTATGTTGACGTAATCAAAATAATCTCTTTATCTTACCCATTTTTAGTTGATTTTCATGTCTTATCACAGTGTTATAAGAAGACGCAAGAAATCACATTCTACATTTCTTTAGATTTTCTCTCAGAAATGACACATTCTCAGAGTATGTATTTTTTTTTTTATCTTTCATTGTTTATGCTGACGTAATCAAAATGATATCTTTATCTTACCCATTTTGGGGGAAATGTTGTACAATTGTAGCTGCCCTGTAGCTGCAGATGGCACAGCAACAACTTGAACCTTCACAAAGTAAGGCAGGTGGAGGTCATCCACGACAATAGCAAATGAAACAAAGGGCTGTCTGCTGACTGTGTCCATCCGGAGGGGAGACCTCAAGTCTTCACAGCCAGTCCTCCTGTCCTGGAACTCTGACGTGTCATCAACCTGGATGATCAGAGAGAGGAAGTTGTCCTGGGAACACGTCTGCTGCAAGAACTGAATCTTCATCACGTGACGGTCAGAAGTGGTGAAGTTGAACCAGCAAATGAACGGTGAAAGGGATTTGGCGTGACGCACTGGTCTGTTGTGCTCTGCTTGACCCTGAGAATACATCACCGTCATTTCATCCCCTTCATTCATCCACATGTACATTCACTGTCTTGTTGGTTTCTGTGCAGTATCCTAGCTGAGTGGTTGTTACATAGCTATAGTTAGCAACCATGCTTTTGACGGTGTAATGAAACGTGTGTGTCAGGTTAAAAGTCTGAATATGGTGATCAGCATGCTGGCTGCTATGGCCAAGGCAAAGACACATGTGTACACGAACAGCACTGAAGTATGAGACTGGGACTGCTCTCTCATGATTCAGGGTTGATGGGTTTCCACTTGAACTGTTGGCGCCATTTTTGACCGAGCAAGAAGTGACAAACACTCTAAGGCAGGCCAACCACTTTGCACCGTTTACCCTTGATGTTAGTCTAAATTTTATGGATTACCTTTACTATATCACATACCTGACGCACACTAGTAATTAACGATGATATTAAGAAATGAAGCAAAAAGTTTGATGACCTTGGTATAAACATTTGTTCCCTGTCAGAACAGACAATTTTCATGGGTTCTAAAAAAATGTTAGATGCGCGCGTGCCTGTGAGATGTGTGCGCGCGCCTGTGTGTGTGTGTGTGTGTGTGTGTGTGTGTGTGTGTGTGTGTGTGTGTGTGTGTAAACCTGTTTGGTTCCCTTTCGTCAGCCATCAGCTGCTTGCCTATTTTACACCCTCATCTATTTCGTGCAGCTAGTGGACCAGGTTTCCAAACGCTCCTCCTCTCGTCCTTTGCCTGTCAAGCAGGCTCAGATTAGTTTCTGTTGTTGGTGAATCACCTGGAGAATTTTGATACTAAAATGTCTGCATTGTTTTACGTTTTGGGCCTTTTCTCATCCAAACTGTCACTATTATCTATTACACAGGTCAACTTCGTGATCTCCCTGCTGTCATTCTCTATCTGAAAGCACTTTCAGCTGTTGTTGTCTGGGAAGTGATCTTTAGAATTTGGAATTCATTATTTCCACGTAGTTTTATTTGGGACTTTGCTTTCCAAATTGCCAAAAACATTAATGACGGGAAGAAGGGGGAAATCATTTTGAAAACAATTCAGATTTTCCGATCCTGATCTCCCCTCCCCTGAGAGCTTTGGGGGCAAATACCCGGAGAAGAATGCAAAGCGGGATTATGTCTTTCTATTCTTTCCTCCTGTGCCTTGTCATGAGCAACCAGGCTGTCTCAGAGCTACGTGTGGAGTTTGTATGGGTAGAGGGCTTTTTTTTTATGGAAATCCCTGCACTTAGACACAACAGCCTTTTATTTATAGGCAGGCACTTTGTAGAAAGCTGCAAGAATCATTACAAAATCAGCCTAGGCAATTACGGTGGGAAGGAAATGATAAATGTTATCATAGGCGAGTGCGCGCACGCGCACGAGTGTGTGTGTGTGTGTTTGTGTGTGTGTGTGTGTGTGTGTGTGTGTGTGTGTGTGTGTGTGTGTGTGTGTGTGTGTGTGTGTGTGTGAAACTTATCAAATTTTGATGTAGTAGCTACAAACGCCCTACCCCTCTGGGTGATGCAATAAATCATCTTAAACATATTTGTTTTTTTTTTAAATTTTGTAATCGTCATGAATTAATTCTCTTTAGTCCTTTTAGTTAGCTTCTCAAAAGACTTTCTATTTTCTGTTTGCTACACATGCTCTTTCCATTGTATAAGAAACATTTAACAAACATTTTGGCCCCCAGTTCTTCATTCTTTAGCTGTGATCCCCTTTGGTAAACATCTGTGATCCCCATTGGTGAACATGTTATCACTCCTTCTCTCTAGCCATCATTTCACCTTTCCTGGAACCTTCAGTCATTAATCTTGCAATAAAATCTCTGATCTGCTTCTAATCTCCAATTCTTCAAACATTCGCTCGCTCAATCTCCCTCGCTTTATATATAAGTTAACTGTGATTCTACCTGTTCCGAAGCTTTTCTCATTATCTTTTGCATTTCTTTCACAGCATCTGTAGCTTGTAATCTGCCCTTCTTATTCTTTTTTTTTTTTTTTTTTTTATTCCATTTCATTCAGTCGTGGCAAGTTTGAAACATATTTAACGCTTGCTGTTCGATTCTCTCTCTCTCTCTCTCTCTCTCTCTCTCTCTCTCTCTCTCTCTCTCTCTCTCTCTCTCTCTCTATATATATATCTATATATATATATATATATATATATTAAAGAGAGTCTATTGTTTTCAACATCTTGTCAATGTCTGAGAACATGAATTCATGATGTGTAATTAATTTGAATATCTGTTCACTTACGAAATGTCATTTTTCGGTATTGCAAAATTACTTTCTTGCTTTTTTTCTTCCTGTGTAGCACATCATGCTTGGGATCTTTAGATAGTTCTTTCTATGTACTTAATTCTTGATTTTACAAGGTCTCCTTTCCTTTTCTCCCAAGTTCTATGTCATTGTAATCCACGTCACTTTCCCTTTCGAATTCATTTACCTCTTTCTCAAGTTTTTTCGTCTTTTGTTAATTCTTCCTTTGTGTAGTGAAAGCTAAAGTTTAAGCGTTTATTTCCAATACTGACAATCCAAAAATAGCTGATTTCTAATTGTGAACTGAATTTCATTGCAGGGTACTTTGCTTTAAGTTGTGTCTCGGGTATGGTAATGCCGTATATTGTTCTTTGACATTCCCAATATTTTCCTTTACCAACTCGACCTTTTTGTCTTGAGCAGCAGCGATTAATGAAACTTCCAAAACCTTTTTTCTTTCCGAGGTAAGCACTAAACTCATGTCAGCCAAAGAACAGTCGATTGACAGAATAGTCAGTCCTAAAACCTTCAATGTTATCTACAATTTCAATCTTTGCAACAAGAACTTTGGTTACTAAGAAACATATTAAGACAACTCTGTTAAAGGGTTTTTGTCTTCTGAAAGTATATTTTGGACGTTCTGGATTTATTTCTCTCTGCATGTTGGTTACCGCCCTGTGGGTTGGGCATAGAATAGACCCACTGCCTTGCCATGCATGCCGTAAGAGGCGACTAAGGCAGGACCACCTCGCCCCGAGGATAAAGGGGTTTTGCGTAGGGCTAACAACCCTACCTGTAAAAAAAAATACCAGTTACAGAAGCATCGACGACAACGAACCAAAACATTCACCTGGGCAAGGAAGGGTCTCCATCCCGGAGACTTGTGACGCGGTGCAGTGAAAGCCGAAAGGAAGCTGCAAGGCTGACTCCCCTTCTAACACACCAGGACAACAACGAGAGTAGCCACATGGAACATCAGGACGATGTATGAAACAGGAAAAAAAACATCCAAGTCGCGTGAGAGATGAAAAACTACGTGATCGGAGTGCTAGGACTGAGTGAGACAAGGTGGCTACAGTCAGGACAGCCGATACTTTCATTTAGAGAACAGCTGCTGTACTCAGGACACAGAGGATGGAGCCCCCCCCCCCCCCCCAACCCACACACACACACACACACACACACACACACACACACTCAGAGGGTGGGCCCTGATGCTGGCACCGGAGGCACAGGGGGCACTCATCGGATGGGAACCTGTCAATTCCCGCATCATCACAGCCAAGTTTACCACGAAGAAGAATGACATCAGACTGAACATCATCCAGTGCTATGCTCCCACCAATGATGCGGAAGAAGAGAAGAAAGATGAATTCTACCAGCAACTACAGACAGTGATAGACAGAAGAGGAGCAAAGGACATAACCATACTGATGGGAGATTTCAACGCCAAGATTGGAATGGACAACACAGGCTACGAGGACATCATGGGGACACACGAATTGAGACAGATGAACGAGAATGGTGAACGCTTTGCAGACCTGTGCGCCCTGAACCAGCTGGTGATAGGAGGAAGCATCTTCCCACACAAGCGCATCCACAAGGCCACATGGAGATCCCCGAACCACGTCATGGAGAACCAGATTGACCACATCTGCATTAGCCGCAAGTTCAGGAGATCATGGCGGATGTACGAGTGATGAAGAGGTGCTGACGTGTCATCAGACCACCACCTTTTTTTACAACAGTGAGACTTCACTTCAAGATATTCACCAACGCCAACAACACACACGGACAAGGTACAATGCTGGACTGCTCAGAAAACAGGGGTACACAAGCAGCATTCCAGATCAGCCTTTCCAACAGGTTCCAGCCGCTACAAGAGCTGATAGAAGACGGTGAAACGGACATCGAGACACAGTGGGAACACTGCAAGAAGCTCTGGCATGACACATGTGAAGAGATCCTTGGCAAGAAGAAGACCCAGCACAAGGAATGGATCTCTCTGCCGACACCATCCACAAGCTGGAAACAAGGAGAAAGAAGAAAACTACGCGCTGAACACGAGCCGAACAAGAGCAGCTAAGGCAAAGGCACAGGAAGAGCACACAGCAGCGAACAGAGAAGTGAAGAGGAGCATCAAGAAGGACAAGAGGGACTACTTTGACGACCTGGCCAGTCAAGCAGAGGCAGCAGCCAGACAGGGGAACCTGAAGGACCTGTACCTGGTGACCAAGAAGCTGACAGGCAAGTTCCAGCAGACAGACAAGCCAGTGAAGGACAAGAACGGAAAACCCCTGACAACAACCGAGGAACAGCTGAAACGATGGGCAGAACCTTCCTGCTGAACCCCCCGCCCCTGACACACCACCAGACATCCCACCCGCAGAGTCAGAACTGCCCATCAGCTGCAACAAACCCTCAAAGGCAGAGATCAAGAAGGCCATCATGACTCTGAAAAATGGGAAAGCTGCAGGGCAGGACGAGATACCAGCAGAAGCCATCAAAGCAGACACAGAGACAGCTGTCAACATGCTATACAGCCTCATCAGCAAGATCTGGGAGAAGGAGGAAGTACCGGCCCAGTGGAAAGAAGGAATCATCATTAAGCTGCCGAAGAAAGGAGACTCAGGGACTGCAGCAACTACCAAGGGATCATGCTCCTGTCAACGCCAGGCAAGGTTCTCAACAGGGTTCTACTGGAGAGGATGAAGGAGGCTGTCGACCGCAAGCTCCGAGACCAGCAGGCAGGCTTCCGGCGGAACAAATCATGTGCTGACCAGATCGCCAGCCTGCGCATCATCGTGGAGCAGTCACTGGAGTGGAACTCCCCCCTCTACATCAACTCCATAGATTATGAGAAGGCCTTCGACAGTGTGGACAGAGAGACGTTGTGGAAGCTGAGGCACTACGGAGTCCCCGAGAAGATCATCTACCTCATCCGGTGCACCTACCAGGACATGAAATGCAGGATTGCCCACGCCGCCGGCCAGCTGTCCGAAGTTTCGAGGTGAAGACCGGGAGTTTGGCAGGGGTGCCTGCTATCGCCGTTCCTCTTCCTCCTGGTCATCGACTGGATCATGAAGACCACTACAACAGGCAGGAACAACGGTATACAGTGGACACTCTGGACGCAGCTCGACGACCTGGTGCTTCCTGTCACACAGCCACAGCCCACGGCCAGATGCAGGACAAGACCACTTGCTTGGAGACCACATCAGCCAGGACAGGGCTCAAGATCAACAGGAAGAAGACCGAGCTGATGAAAATCAACACCACTGCCAACACACCAGTCACAGTCAGTGGACAGCCCATCAGGGAGGTGGAGTCTTTCGTCTACCTGGGAAGCGTGGTTGACCAACAGGGAGGCACGGACCGAGATGTCACAGCCAGAATCGGCAAGGCAAGAGCAGCTTTCGTCATGCTCAAGAACATCTGGGTATTTGGATGTGATCTGATGTGCAAACAACAATAATGTGTTAATGTGTTACGTTCAATCACTTCTTTGTGATTAATCGAATATGAATACGATTTTGTTAGTCAGTATCTCGTTTATAAATGTCTGTAATTTGAAGTGTAAACAACTGTGATACTTGGTTATGAGTTATGTCTAATCATTTCGTTGTACTTAATCGAATATGCTCCTGTATTTGTTCATGGTGTCTGGTTTGTACTCTCTGAATTTCGAAATAAAAACCTTTTCACAAAAAAAAAAAAAAAAAAAAAAAAAAAAAAAAATCTGGGCATCTGGAGGAATCAGCATAAGAACCAAACTCTGCATCTTCAACTCCAATGTGAAGTCAATCCTGCTCTAGGGATGCGAGACATGGCGGACAACACAGACGATGCAACAAAAGATTTAGACATTCTTCAACACCTGTCTGAGGCACATCTACAAAATCCGATGGCAGGAGAAGATCCGGAACGAAGATCTGTGGGAGCGTGCGGGACAGGAACCAGTGGCCAAACAGATACTGCGAAGGAAGTGGGGCTGGATCGGACACACCTCAGGAAGCCAGCGTCCAGCACCACAGGACCACCCCGCAGAAGGAAGATCCTCCCCCACAGGAACCAGTGGTAAGCAGATACTGCATCCAAGAACGTGGACCAAACACGGCCACCAAACTCAGGAAACCCTCCAGCACCACCGAGCCTGACCTGGAACCCGCAGGGAAAGAGGAAGAGAGGCCGGCCTAGCAACAGCTGGAGGCGAGACACTGAGGCGGAGTTGAAGCAACTAGGGACCAACTGGGCTGGAATGACCAGAACAGCCCAGAACAGAGTGCGATGGCGAAGGTCGTCGATGGCCTATGCTGCACCGGGAGCGATGGGCAAAATGACAAGTTGGTTAACTCCAATTCTGCCATCATATCAAAGACTTTTCCTCTTGCCTTTACCTATATTTTAGCTGTATATTTACAGCAAAGTACATTGGGATTCTTCACAAGAATTCAGATCCACCTGTTATTATGTTAGAAATGCACATTCATTCTTCTCCATCTTCTAAAAATGTTGGTTCATTCATCTCTATTTGATTCGTAAACATCTTCTAACGCTGTGATTTTATTGATAGTCTTCTTCAAAACAAGAATTGTAAAGTTACCCTGATTATCTACCACAGTGTCAGTTACTAAAGAAATCAAAGTTGTAAAATGACGTTCCTAACCACCTTGACCTAAAATTGTTTGATGAGAATAGACATTCAAACCTGAATTTTTGCCATTAATATTATTTCATATTTTCAGTGAAATGTGTTTTTCGCAAGAAAAAACAAGTATCATCAAGTGGAGTATTGCCATCCTTTTCGAATGCATACTCCCGTTAGTTTTATTCTTCTTTCAAAGAGGAGATCAGCCGGACTAGAAAGCGACAGCTGTTTCACTTTGTGAAGAGGTCACTAAGTTTGCCATGGGATCCTCGTCACCTGTGGGTGACTAACACGTCCACATAGAAAAAAGGGAACCAAACTGGAATAGACCTTCATGTGTACGTGAATAGTTTCTCGAAACAAAAACAAAGCAAAAACTAGGTGAACGGAGAAAATATAGAATTTTAAACAAGATGGTGGATTAAAGTTTGCCTACAGATCATAAGGGCAGATAGTGAAACAGCCAATGGGGTTCCAGTGACTATGGATACAAATCGATAAGGGTTCAGAACTACTCATGGAAAACCCCACGTTTAAAACACTGGACACCACCCAGCAATCGTGAAGAGCTCACAGTTTCATGTGGGATAAGCAAAAACAGAAATGTTTACTAAACCTGGGCGTTGATGGCGTGAATTTTCAGAGTATTGAGCTAACATCGAATTTTTTCCAGTAAAAACAACAACAACGACATGGCTTTCGAAAAGGCAGACTTGCCATTAAAGGGAAGCGGGCACGAGATGTAATACTTTCCCAGTGGGTCCTCATTGATGCTCCAAAGAGGGGATCAGCAGGCCCAGAAAGGCACCGCGTGTTCATCGTGTGAAAACAATTTCTCAGGCTTGCCACTGGGTCCTCATCAGTGATAAAAAACACATCCATTTAAGCGAGAGCTAAAGACTTCCAAAACCGAACAGACCCTCATGCATACATATATACTGTCTTCAGAAACAAACAAAAAAGCTAAAAAAAAAAAAAAAGTAGGGAAATAAGAATTCCAGAAGATGGCAGACTTAAGATTGCCAAAAAAATCAAAAGGTGCAGTGCAAAAGACACCGTCTATGATGGATGGCCAGTATCTAGACATAGAAAATCCACGAGGATTAAGAAATAATCATAGAAAATCCCAGTTCCAAACACTGAGCCCAGTATTTTCTAATCTTGAGACAGGAAGCAGAGCAAACCTCAAAATCTCTAAGATGAAAGAAATAAAACAACAGACTTGTGTTTAAGGAGAACGTGTGACAAGAAATGATTATAGCAAGTGAATGCTCTCATCAGTTTCATAGATCATACAGAGGAGGGGAACAGTAAGCGACTTGCGTTTTGCTATGTGATCATCCGAGTTACTATTAGACCACGGTTACATGCTGGCGAGAAACACCTTCCATGTAAGCAAAAGGAAACTCTTGAAAATCGAGTACACCTTCCTGCAGACATGAATAGTGTCTCTAGAAACCAATCAAAATCACTCAGTGATGGGGAAAATAAGAAATGAGAAATTTTATAATGATTTGAAACACTGGTCTGAACGGCTGCCAAATTTCTTCACGACGCACAAAACTAGAAATGACACTGGCCTGAAGCGTTTACATCGAGATAGGGAGTCGAACAAAAATCAAAACCCATCCAAATTCAAATACGGAATTGTAACAGACAGATTTGAGTTCAAAGTTAAGGGGGATACACAAAGTCATCCATCTGCGATGAGAGTTTCCACTTTTTTTTTTTATTGAGCCACAACTATGTACCTCTATACATAAATCAGTTCAGAGATACATGGATGTGGCTCTGATGTGTTCTGTTGATCTTCCAGTGGGGAGATCCACCAAGTGACAACTGTTTTACTCTGAACAGCACATCAGGTTTGCCACGCGATTATGTCACTTGCTGTACATGTGCATATAGGTGATAAAAAAGCACTTTTCCACAGGCAGATAGTCCTCGCACACACACACACACACACACACACACACACACACACACACACACACACGCACGCACGCGCGCGGCGCGCACACACACACACACACACACACACACACACACACACACACACACACACACACACACACACACACACACACACAACACACACACACACACACAACACACACATCTATCTATCTATCTATGTACCTGTCTACCTATGTGCCTGTCTGTCGGTCTGTCTATCTGTCTGTCTGTCTGTCTGTCTACCTATCTATCTGTCTGTCTGTCTGTCTATCTATCTATCTATGTGAATGCCCAGCTTTAATTGTACCGAAAGGTGATAAGGAACTCCAGAGACATGAAAATATTCTAACTCTCTCTCCCTCCCTCCCTTTCTCCCTCTATCTGTATGTATGTATGTATGCATGTATGAATGTATGTACGTACGTACGTGTGTGTGTGTGTGTGTGTGTGTGTGTGTGTGTGTGTGTG
>JADBJO010004195.1:85499-127999 GCA_016801955.1 Conus betulinus | reverse complement strand
ACTGAAAGAGCAGCAGTCGCTTTCGTGGCACCCGACGTTTCGTTGGAATGTGTAGCGGCCACAAACTCTTTTTCGACGTCTGCTTCTCGACTGTTGTGGAGTGACGTCCCTTGACACCTCAGACTGCGAGAAACTGCTGGCAAAGCTGTCGTTTCTGCTCGTTTCTTTGACAGAAATAAAAACTTTAAAAAATTTACTGACGTTTAAACAAAATAATGCAAATTGATGTTTAAATGACGTAAATATGTCCGTCAGACAGATCTTTATTGCGACTGGTTCATACTCTCAATCTGGCGTTAAAAATTTACTGACGTTTAAACAAAATAATGCAAATTGATGTTTAAATACGTAAATATGTCAGTCAGACAGATCTTTATTGCGACTGGTTCATACTCTCAAGCTGGCGTTCGCTCTCACGTGCAAGAAGAGCATGCACGAAAAACGTGAGAACACACACACACACACACACACACACACACACACACACACACACACGCGTGCGCGCGCGCACGTGCGCATACACACACACACACACACACACACACACACACACACACACACACACACATACACACACACACACACACACACACACACATATATATATATATATATATATATATATATATATATATATATATATATATATATATATATATATATGCGAGTCACACGCCAGTTACTCTCTGTATCTATCTCTTGTACCCCCCTCCCCCCGCACCCCTCCCCCATTCCCGTTTTTCTTTCTTCTCTCTGTTGCCCTCTCCCTCAACTGAAAGCGTAGTTAACTGAATTTTCTTCATTCTGCCTGTCTGTCTGTCTCTCTCTTACCTTATACCTTATCTTAACCCCCATCTCACTCTCTCTCTCTCTCTCTCTCTCTCTCCTCTCTCTCTCTTTCTCTCTCTCTCTCTCTCTCGTACCTGTAGAGGAAGCGGCTATTAGTCTCTGATGTCGAATCTTTTCCCGCAGCAGTGACATGACACCTGCAATCACACACACACAAATTAATCCTGTGACCCCTTTTGGGGCATGGAGGACTTGAAACAAAATAAACAAATGTAAATGAAACACATCAAACATCCAAAAATTTTCCCGATAATTAACACACTGGATATAATGTTCGAAACTTTAATAAGTTTTAAAAACTTCGCTAAGTTTAGCAACACCTTCTTAATAACCACAGAGCAAACGACAATAATTAAATACGGACTTTATACATGTAAATTGTTTTGGTATAAACTTATTTCTAATATCATCATATTTGGTGCATTTCATTACAAAATGAAATTCGTCGCCAAGGCCATTCTGGTCGCAGTCCCGACAAAATCGTTCACCATGAGGTATTCCAAATCGTCTGCCAGTTTCGATCATGAGTTTATGATTACCACAGCGGAACCGAATTAGTGGGTATATATAAACATCAGGCAACATTTCAATATATTTTTCATGGCAAAACTCTGTTTTAAACTTCCTATAAAATAAACACTTATTACTAGACTCTCAAGCATCGTTCCATGCACGTATGTAAACATCTTCTAATGAATTACGAACATTTCTACAGATACTGTGAACAGACGAAAACTTTTGTGTCTCCCACACAAAGTCCAATCCTTTTTTGATAAGGATGTCCGTATACACGTCAACCACCTAGATGTAAAACCCTGATTTCTGTATAAATCATATAATACTTGATACAATCTAGATGAATATTTGTTTGTTTGTGGTGAAAGTAAGGATGACCAGAATTTTGTCATTCGTGCATATACTTGAACTGAAACAGGATACATTCCTAGTTCTCCATATATTAGTTCTGTTTCAGTAGAACGATTGAAATGAAAAAGATGCTCAAAAAATTTAAGCTGAAAACTTTCCATTAGCTTTAAATAAGATAAGATAAGATAATGTTGCTTATAGCCCAGCCGACCGCAAAGGGCCATATCAGGAAAAGACATCGTCTAAAAAAACTCATCCAAAACTTTGTTAAAAATCTTTCCACTGTAAAATCTCAGATCCGATGAAAAAATGTTAACCTCTTTCAAGAACTCAAAGATCGCGTCAGGCGGAACATCTCTGAACAAGGTTTTCATGGAATCTGCTGTAAAATGTTTGTGTCTCACATCGTGCAAATCCCAACACTCTAAAAGAATATGTTTCATTGTGAGTGGCACATGACACGGAATGCACCAAGGAGCTTCTTCACTCTTTAAAAGGTAGGAATGGGTAAAATACGAATGGCCGGTGTGCAGCCGGCACAGAACTGTTTCTTCTTTACGACCACCAGACGAAGATGGGAGGAACTCCTTTAGGTTTGGACGGATCTGAAAGAGTTTGTTATCCGTCTGTGTATTCCAATCCTCCTGCCAGAGGTCTTTTACATAATCGTTAATTTTGGGTTTCAAATCTGAGCAGGGGATAGGTGTGTTTGACAGTTTCTCTCTCGTACGGCATTCTTGGCCAAACGATCCACCATTTCGTTCCCTCCGATGCCAACATGACCAGGAACCCAAGCCAGAAGAATGTTGTAACCCTCCGCTGTCAACTTGGTAAAAAGTTCAAAAAGTGTAAAAGTTCGGGGTGCTGAAGGTTGCGGCCAGCTATGGCCTCCAAAGCTGACAGTGAATCCGACAAAACCAGAAAGTCCCTCTTCGTAGATTGGGAGATTATCCGTAGTGCCAGAACCAGAGCTGTAACTTCAGCAGAGTAAGCAGAAGCGTCTGAAGGAATATGTTCTAACAGTATTTGAGAAGGAGCACCAGGGCAGTAGGCTGCACAGGCCACTCCATCTTCAGACTTGGAACCGTCAGTGAAAATTTTCTGATAGGATGAGAATTTCGAACAGAGGTCAGCATACAAAGCCTTGTATGCCAGAGAGCTGGTGGACTCTTTGCGAAAAAGCTGCAAGATCAAAACGAATCTCTGGTGTGAAAAAGGTCCACGGAGGTGATCTCTGGAAACTTGGAAAAAATCGGACACAACTCCTAGGTCTAGACCTGCATTCCGTGCGTGAGGCTGCATACGAAGACCAAACGGCGGAATACAGTTAGGGTTGTTTTCAAATTTGCTTTGAAACTGAGGGTCAAAGACACAGTCATAGGCAGGGTTTTCAGGTTCGGAGAACAGTCTGACGTAGTAATTCAAAGACAGTTTCAGCCTGCGGTTGGACAGTGAAGGTTCACCTGCCTCTGCGTACAGGCTGTACACACAGGGGTGGTGCGGAATGCTCCAAGACAGAGACGAAGCCCTTGATGGTGGATAGGGTCCAAGAGTTTTAGATACGACGGTCTGGCAGAGCCGTACACAGCACAACCATAGTCCAGTTTGGAACGGACCAAGGCTCTGTAGAGGTGCAGCAAAGTTTTCTTATCAGCGCCCCAGTCAGTGTGTGCTACGACCCGCAGAATATTCAGAGCTTTCTGGCAAGAGGTTTTGAGGTGTTTAATGTGGCTGAGAAAGTTGAGTTTTTGGTCGAAAATAACTCCAAGGAATTTGGCCTCTGTGACAGCTGGAATGGGAGATTTCCCTATTTTTTGATTTCAGGATCTGGAAAAAAACTGACGAAAATTATGGAAGTGAATGCACTGTGTCTTCGTAGGAGAGAAAGTAAAAGCCGTTTTCATCCGCCCATTGATGAATTTTATCCACACAAAAGCTGGAGCCTGCGCTGGACACTCGGGTACAGGCTTCCAGTTGCATAGACAGCAAAATCATCCACAAACAATGAGCAGTCTGAACCCTGCTGAACTGACTTGACAATGTTGTTAATCTTGATGCTGAATAGGGCCGGAGACAGTATGCTCCCTTGTGGAACACCCAACTCCTGCTCATGAACATCAGAGAGAGTGGTGCCAACCCGGACCTGAAACTGTCGGTCTGCCAAAAAAAATTTTGATGAAAAAAGTGGAAGATGACCCCGAAAACCAAGATCATGGAGATCATGAAGAATTCCAGCTTTCCAGGTGGTATCGTAGGCTTTCTCCAAGTCGAAGAATATAGCCACTGCGTGGTGTTTGTTCAGAAAGGCGTTCCGAAGCGTAGATTCCAGACGAATCAAATGGTCCACTGTAGTATGATGTTTACGGAAACCACACTGTTCTTTCGCCAAAGGCCGTCGGTTTCAAGTTTCCACATGAGTCTAGCGTTGACCATTTTCTCAGTTTACAGACACAGCTGGTCAAAGCTATTGGACGGTAGTTTGACGGGTTGGAGAGATCTTTTTTCAGGTTTGGGAATAGGAATGATGAGGGCTTTTCGCCAAGATGGTGGAAAGAATCCAGTAGTCCATCCATACATGGTTGTATACATGTAGCAGGATGTGCAGACCTTTTTGCGGAAGATGTTTCAAAAGTTTATAATGGATTTCATCTATACCCGGAGAGGAATCGTTGCAAGAAAGTAAGGCGGATTTCAATTCATTTAAAGTGAAAGAAAGAAGATTGTAGTCTTCCACGTTGTCTGACGAAAAGTTGCAGGGTGATTTTTCTTTAAGGGCTTTGTTTTTGACAAAACTGGCTGACTTGTTAGAAGAGGAGGAATTCTTTTCAATGGTTGAAGCAAGCAGATTAGCAACTGCTTTTTTCTCTGTTATTAAAAAATCAGAAAACTTGAGGTGGTTCACAGTGGGGCAGGTGTTCTTCCCTTTAATTTTTGATGATTTTCCACACTTTTTTCTTCGATGTTTTGGATGTGAGACTTGAGCAAAACTGTCTCCAAGATAATCGCTTACTGGTCTTATATATGTGTTTAGATTTGGCCCTCAGTTTCTGATGCGCTCGGACGTTGGGCATCGAGGGTCTGCAAGAGACCCTACGTTGAGCTCTTTTACGGGTTTTGTTAATTTCTTTGCACTCAGAATTGAACCAAGGAACTTTTGGCATTACGGGCTTCTTGGAAGATGTCTGGATGGTTGACTTTGCGCAATTCAGTATGAAATCTGAAAGACTTCCTGCCGGATCGTCACTTTGCAGGATCTTGTCCTCTTCCAGATCCATAAGAAACTTAGTGGCAAAGAGGTCCCAATCTGCTTTGTTGAAATTGAGGCGTTCTGGCAAAGACTCGCTCTCTGCATTCGTACACCGAAGCAACACAGGAAAGTGGTCACTACCATGCAGGTCCTCATCAACCTCCCAAACAAAATCCAAAAAAAAAGATGGATCACAGACAGAAAGATCCAGACAAGATGTGGTGCCATTAGCGGAGTGAAAGTAAGTTGTGTGATTTCCTGTTCAAGACAAGACACACAGATCAAGCTCCGAAAACACTTCCTCTCTAAAGCAGACCCCGTGGTGAAGATCTCTCACTTCCCCATAGAGGAGAGTGGCCATTCAGATCACCCAACAGCAGGAAGGGTCGAGGAAGCTGCTCCAAGAGTGAAATGAGGTCCCCTTTTTGTGACGCAGATGTTTGGAGATAAGTACAAACTACAGATAGTAACTGTTTTGTGGAGAGTAACCCGAGCTGCCACTGCCTGAAGCGGAGTCTGCAGAGCAACTGGGCTGTACAGAACAGAGTTGTGAATGAACAAGGCAACTCCACCAGAAGCACCATGTTCAACAGACTGTGCAGGTAGATTTAAAAAAAAACTGTAGCCAGAAAGTGAAAAATTTTTGTCAGACTTGAGAAGAGTTTCTTGGAGGGCAATTAGCATCGGCCTAGCCTCACGGCACAACAGCTGCAATTCTTCATAATTGGAAGACAGTCCCCTGATATTCCAATGTATGATTGAATCCATTGTGGATGAGTCCATCATAAAAGAAATATGGTGAAGGAAAATAAATCTCGTAATTCTTCCTTTTATTCCATATCAACATCATCATCTGGATCCGAGAGAACTGCAAATCTGTTGAAATTTCTCTCCGCTTTTTTCTCGATCTGATAAAATTTTGTTCGGCGTTTTCTTTTTAGGTGGCGACTTGGTCTTTCCTCCAGAACCGCCAGCTCCCTTGTTGACAGCTGTAGGGTGCCCTTTGGAGGATTTTGAGGGGGTGGTCTTGTCTTGTACTTCAACGACTTCCACTCTCTGCCGCTCTGAAGTGCCTGTAGGTCTTTTGCCCCCTGGTGGTCTGGGGGCGGGAGTAGGCTTTGAAGACTGACTCGTATCTGAAGGCGATGACTGCTGGGGTTCGCATGCAGTGGTTCTGCCTGAGGCTACAGACTTGGTTTCTGGCTCTCTCTCGGCAAACGAGGACTCCACCGTCTGCACTCCGATGCTGACTGTTGTTGGCTTTACTGCAGCTGCAAACGAGCCCCCAGTTGGTTTGACTTTTCATAGCAATCTTTTTCGCCTCAAAAAACGGGATTCGCTGTTCAGTCTTTATTCTCTGAATTTCCTTTTCCTTTAACCAGTTTGGACAGGTCTTCGATGATGATGGGTGCTTGCCTCCACAGTTGGCACAGAGTGGTGGACTGTCACACACACCCTGGTGGACTGGCTGGCAGCAGGTACCACACACCTCTTCTTCCGTACATCTATCCCTCACATGGCCGTACCTCTGGCACTTGAAACAGCGCAGAGGTGATGGGATGTACAGTGACACTGAAACTCTCAGGTAGCCCACCGTAATCGACTCCGGGAGAGAAGTAGAGCAGAAGGTCAAGAAAAGGGTGTCAGTTGGAACCCTGTCATTGCCTTTACGCACAAGCACACGATGAACGTGGGTCACTCCTTGAGATGCCAGCTCTGACTTGATTTCAGCCTCCGACACTCCTCTCAGATCTCTGCACCGGATTACTCCCTTTCGAAGAGTTCAGAGATTTGTGTGGAGACACTTTGATCGGTCGATCCACCAACGTTGTCGATTTTAACAGCATCTCGGAGTGCAGCTTGGATGAGCACTCAATCAGAAGTGACCCATTCCTCAGTCTCTTGACGCTCTTTGGCTTCCCGCTGAGGCCATTGATTCCCTTCGCAATCGCAAAAAAGGACTCAGGCAGGCCTGACAGAGGTCTATCCTCATCTGCTCCCTCCACAATCAGCCAGCTGGGCCAGAAGCCTGAAAGGACTCTCTCGTCTCATGTTCCGAATCCGTGTCCGTCTCTGTTTCTGAAATCCTGCCTGTGTCTTTTTTTTTTTTTTTGGTGCCATGGTGTATTCATTAGAATTCATCTCTTTGATTCCCACCCGCCATCGAGTCCCAACAAGGGGGATGCCCATTTTATACGGAATTCCAGTATATCTGGGCACCAGGACTTCAAAGATATACACAGGCCTGAAAGCATCCCTGCCACAGAAGCTCCCAAACCCGTTTGACCCGAGCCGCCGCCTTCTAGCCTGAGCTAGGGCATGCACGCGACCAGCCGCTTGATCGAAGTGGGCCACTTCGACCACCTGTCTAGAGGAAGTCCAGGCCAAAGAGGTGTGTTGACTTGATGCACCGCAGTCACAGCAGTCGGTCAACCTCCAGGATCCTATTCTCCCCCATCACAGGACGCACCGCACGGCAAACACGGTGGGCCTCAAGAAGACCACAGAGAAAAGAAGAGCGTGGAAAAGAAGATTTGAAGGGGAGACGAAGATAGAAAAGAGCCAAATAAGAAAGGCAGAAAACAAGAAAAGGAGAAAGGCGGGTACTATTAGTCAGGATCCTCACCCTTAGCCTGTCTGACATGGGAAGCCCTACCAGGGGCATCAACTCCTTACCACGTTGCGCTTAGGCCAGACAGCATCTTCAACTTTTCAGGCCTAGAAGCATTTTAAAAAAAAACTAGCCTATCTTCAAGTATTGATGCCCCCGCCAGCAAAGCCTAAGGCATACAAATACTTCCTACATTTAAAAAAAAAACATTCCTGTTCTGCTAAAGGTTAAACCTAAATATTTGAAAGTGTGTACTATTTCTGTGGACTGGTTTTTGAACTTTAGGTGTTTTTTTTCTAGGATTATTGAGTCCATTAAGACTACACCCTTTGTTTTTACTACATTAACATTAAGCTTCCATACGCTACAATACTCGCTTAATACATCAACACACACACACACACACACACACACACACACACACACACACACACACACACACACACACAAACGCACGCACACTGGTGGGTCATTCCTACTAATATGATGAACAATTTCATTAATTTTCTTGTGAGAGTCTGCATTCTATCATTTGATACTCGTTTAGTATGACATATTGATACTTCACAACATGACACAATATTAATTATGGTACATTGTATAATGTCATACAATATGATACAATATGACATAATACAACATGATATAATACAATATAGCGCGTACTATAACATAATGTAATATGATGTAATATGACATAATTCAATACAATATAATGTAATACAACATAGCATAACATATCATGTCATATCCTACATTTTATAACATAATATGATATAAATTAATGTAACGCAATGTAATATCAAGTCATATCATATATATCATATGATGTAATATGATGTAATATAATGTAATATAACATCGTATAAAACAAATATTGTCATATCATATAACACTGTATAATGTGATGTAATATAATATGACATACTACAATACAATATAATACAATACATAGTATAATACAATGCAGAATAACGGCATGTAATTTCAACTCGAGAACAAAGAAGGGGGGGGGGGGGGGGGGGAATTGAATAATAATTTAGTTAATAATACCCATGGGCAGTTTCAAGTAACACAGCACGAACCAAACAGCTGCAAACAACATAATTGTTAGTGGCAGAAAACAGACTATTTTAGTTCTCTCAGTGGGGTAGATCAGGGCGCATTGGTCCGTCTCTCTAAGGGAACTGTACATTTGTCAGAATTTGTCTGGTTGCAAGGGGAAAGAAATCATTGAGACTGCACTTTTTTTTCTTCTCTCCTTCTAACCCTTATTTTCAAATAGACAATGCTACTGATTTGCGTACTTCACTGGTTAAATTTCATTACTGACGAACAGGTTGGAAACTTCATTTGCTCTCTTCCTGATCCTTATCTGCATGAAAACCTTCATATACAAACAGACGATACTTTGGGTTTATACATTTTGCTGGTTACATTTCAAAATGACAAACCGGATCAGAAAAACAACAACAACAACAACAAAAAAAAAACACCACAACTTTCAAGAAAGTTTTAATCCGCAGATGTACGTCAATTAATGAAATGGTTGTTCAAGAACATGGAGCGCGTATCAACGATGTATTGACTGAGCAGCACACACGAACAACTTATCGGTTGAACTACCCTGTTTTAAAATTCTTCGCAAGATAAGATAAGATAATGTTTGCTTATAGCCCAGCCCGACCGCAAAGGGCCATATCAGGGCTGTCATCACGTTAAAATCAACTCACAGGTCATTCATCTACACAATTCTTTAAAAGACATCGTCTAAAATCTCATCCAAAACTTTGTTAAAAAATCTTTCCACTGTAAAATCTCAGATCCGATGAAAAATGTTAACCTCTTTCAAGAACTCAAAGATCGCGTCAGGCGGAACATCTCTGAACAAGGTTTTCATGGAATCTGCTGTAAAATGTTTGTGTCTCACATCGTGCAAATCCCAACACTCTAAAAGAATATGTTTTCATTGTGAGTGGCACATGACACGGAATGCACCAAGGAGCTTCTTCACTCTTTAAAAGGTAGGAATGGGTAAAATACGAATGGCCGGTGTGCAGCCGGCACAGAACTGTTTCTTCTTTTTACGACCACCAGACGAAGATGGGAGGAACTCCTTTAGGTTTGGACGGATCTGAAAGAGTTTGTTATCCGTCTGTGTATTCCAATCCTCTCTGCCAGAGGTCTTTTTACATAATCGTTAATTTTGGGTTTCAAATCTGAGCAGGGGATAGGTGTGTTTGACAGTTTCTCTCTTGTGGCATTCTTAAATTCTTCACAAGGGGTGTCGATGCCGCACACCGTTTCTGGCACTAACTGTTCCATGGACAGTCTGTGACAGACGCTATGTAAATGGCAGCAGATACTGTCTAAATGTGTGCTGTGATTTTCGTCAAAATCATAACGGAAAATGGAATGTAGCTGTTTTTCAGTCTGCTACACTCCTGCTACTAAAGACTGTTTATTCTGTTCAGAAGACATAGTGTTTCGCCGTCTGTGCGTATAGGAATAATGGCTGATGGAAAGCATTTCATTAGAACGAATTAAGAGGGGACTAGCATATTCAAGGTGCAGACTTTGATATCAAAACACACCAGAAGGGCATTACACATAGCGCCTGACCTCCGCAGACTTTCAACGGATTCTGGATCCACCCACGGATCCGTGCCACAAATCAACCCCATAAATCCGCCCCATAGATCCCCTCAATAGATCCGCCCGATAGATCCACCCTACACTGCCCCATGGATCCGCCCCACACATTTATCCCACAGATCCGCCTCACAAATCCATGCCATGCCCGAGATCCGTTCGACATATCCATCTCACAGATCCACCCCACAGATCCGCCCCTTAGATCCACCCACAGATCCACCCCAAGGGTCCACCTCACGATTCCGCCCCACAGATCCACCCCCACTAATCCGCCCCATAGTTCCCACTCACAGATTCGCCTCACAGATCCACCCCCACAGATCCGCCCCACAGATCCACTTTACAGATCCACCCCACTGATTCACCCCACATACCCGCCCACCTATCCAGAGATCCACCCACAGATCCACCCTGCATATCCACCCCACAGATCCGCCCCACAGACCCATCCACAGATTGACACTGCAGATCCACCCCAAAGATCCACCCGACAGATCCACATTACAAATCCGCTCCACAGATCAACGCTACAGATCCACTCCACAGATCCATATTACAAATCCGCCCCACACATCAATATTACAGATCCACCCAACAGATCCACCTGACAGATCCACATTACAAATCCGCCCCACAGATCGATACTACAGATCAACCCCACAGATCCACCCGACAGATCCATTTTACAAATCCGCCCCACAGATCCACAGCACAGATCCACCTCACAGACCCACCTCACACATCCGCTCAGCAGATTCATCCCCAGATCCACTCTACAGATCCACACCCAGATCCATCACACAGATCTGTCCCACAGATCCTCCCCCACAATTCATCCCACAGATCCGCCCACTAATCCATCCCACAGATCCTCCCCCACAAATCCATCCCACGGATCCACCAACAGATCCACACCACAGATCCACCCCACAGATCCACTGGACAGATCCATCCCACAGAACCACCCGACAGATCCACAATTTTGTTGAAATCGGTTCCGTAGTTTCTACGTAATTTTGTGGAGAGAGAGAGAGAGAGAGAGAGAGAGAGAGAGAGAGAGAGAGAGAGAGAGAGAGAGACAGACAGACAGACAGAGACAGACAGACAGACAGACAGACAACAAACTAACAGACACAGGTAAAAATTTGACCAGCTAGGCGAAGGCATGAACGAAATCTGTTTCAAACATGATGAACGGATAGGTTAAAGTTTTTTTTGTTTGTTTTGTTGTTTGTTGTTGTTTGTTGTTGTTGTTCTTTTGCTTGTTTGGAATGTTTCTTTGTTTTTTTCAGTTCGACGAATTCTCTCTCTCTCTCTCTCCATCTCTCTCTCTCTCTCTTTTTTTTTTCTTTTTTTTTTTTACTTGCACAAAGCCTGCTGAAATACTGTAGCTGTAGTGAACAGCTCTCTTTTTGTTCTAGGGGTGGGGAGGAAGGAGGAGAAGGAAGGAGGAGGAGGAAGGACAGTAGCACAACTGAAAAAAAAAAACCGAGGTGTCGGTCATGGCAAGGGATTGAGGGAGACATTTACTGCTTAGTGTTCATGTCTGGGTGCCTTTCCCGGGCTGTTCTCTTCTCAAATTTTTTTTTTTTTTTTCCCTGCGTACGCATGCTGATACTCCTGCGGACACTCCGTGTATAGACAGGCAAGGGTTACCCCATCCATCCAACAAAGGGGAGTGGAGGTTTGTGTGTATGAGAGTTTGTTTTTTTTTAATCCCGCCATTAAATCAGCCATACTCCAGCTTCGGGGAAGGTGCATGCTATGTGTAATGTGTCATCCATACCAACGGCCAAACTGGTCTTCTCTTCCGAAAGTTGGTGATGGGATCTGACGTGTGTGCAAGATGTTACGCGTGCGTTCACACACGGAACCTCGGGTTATATTCTCATTCGAAGAACTGGATGGGAAAATGGAGTCAGGACTAATGTTAAATCCGAGGGGAAAAATCCCCCTGTACCAAAACGGCCCGGCGGGAATTCGAACCCGCAACCCGAGAATCACCAAGACTATGAGGACTGAGCTATTCCAGTAACCCCGTTGTCTCAAATGATTTCAGTGTACGATCATTCCCCTCGGTCTTAGACACAGAAGGGACGGCGAAAGAAACGTGCAGAAAGACAAATATACAGATTGACGCACAGCTGAGCAAAAACACCACACAACAACTGTCTATAACAACTCTCTCCACTGTCGAACTGCTGGCAGTCTTTTCCCTTACGAGCGCACGTTCACACACACACACACACACACACACACACACACACACACACACACAGAGAGAGAGAGAGAGAGAGAGAGAGAGAGAGAGAGAGAGAGAGAGACAGAGAGAGAGACAGAGAGAAAGAGAGAGAGAGAGAGACAGAGAGCCAGAGACAGAGAGAGAGAGAGAGAGAGAGAGAGGGGGGGGGGGGGGGAGGAGGATTGGAGCCGTCCCAGAGAAACAGGACTTCAGATCGCTGTTCTTGAGCCAACATGGCTTTCGATACATTCCTTGCCTGTGATAAGATTGTTTGACGGCGGCGAGAGGGATTACAGGACATTGATTTGTGTGATATATGTAGTCACACACATTCTCTCTCTCTCTCTCTCTCTCTCTCTCTCTCTCTCTCTCTCTCTCTCTGCCTTGTTCAATTCCTGTTGCTTACTCAGAAGTATGTTCAACACTCAGTTTTTTCATCTGTTGTTAAAGGTACTGCTGCAAAGAGTAGCTTTGCTGCACGTCTATGGAGAGAATTCAGGCTTGTTTGTGGACATCACTACTCCCGTCCCATACTGTTGAAGCGTAACTGATACGTGACATTATGTGTGCGTTGAAGAAAGGTTTAAGCACAGTACTGCTGGCGTAGAACTTTAATTGAGATAACAGGAAAAGGTTTTTTTTAAAGGTTGCACATATTGAGATGAGACTGTCATTACAATTCTGTTTCTATCGTTACCCCGCAAAAACGATGCGCATCTATCTGTTCGATAGAAGTGCCACTCAGCTGAAGTTTTAGGCAAAGATGGGGTCAATTGGTGCTTTTGGCGGGTGGCTATAATCATATATTTGTTTCGGCTGGGTTTTGACCACTGAGTTTGGATTACAAAAGTCTGCCACGTCATTTAGACTTTTCAGGAGAGATGTTACTGTTGTCTGTAGCTCACTAAAATTTGTTTGGAGATACGAGACATCAGCAAATAAATGTGTCGTGACTTTTTCATCTGATATGGACAATGGTAAATCATTGATGAAGATCAGGACAGAAGGGGGTGTGTACTGAGTCTTGTGCGACTCCATTCTGACAAAGTCTGAAGCGGAGGTTTTATTATTATTATTATCATTATTATTATACTGGGTATTTATATAGCGCCTATCCTCGGTCACAGACCAAGCTCTAAGCGCTTTACAATAAACACACTTCCTCACTCACTCAACGGGCTGCTTACCCAGGTAGAGCTGGCCGAAGAGCAGCCTACTGGCGCTCATTCAGTCGTTTCCCGTACCATTCAAATATCGGTGCCATTAAGCACCATTTACCGAGTCCTATTGTTCCAGTATGACTGGAATAATGAGACAGTAGAGGAATGGTTCAAGTAGACAGTTTCTTTAAAAGAATGGAATGATCAACAAGATCAAACGCCTTTTTTGAAGTCAAGAAAGACAACTCTCGTCATTTGTGATTGGTTCATGTAGGTTCATGTTTGAAAGCCACGAGTCACACATACGTGATAATGCTGTGTGGCAGGAGTGATTAGATCAGATCTCCACTGTGTGCGTGTATGTCTTTCGAGGGGGATCGATAGAACTGATAGAAAGGTGATAGGTCTGAAATTATTTCGATCTGACGAATCATTTGATATTGGAAGCGGATCAGTTTAGCGTTTTTGAACGCTTGAGGGAAGACATACGTTTCTAGGGTTAATTCAATATTTATGTAAGCGACTCAACAATGTAAGGCAGAGTGAGTTTGGGTAGAAATGCGGGTATGTTATCAGGACCCATGACTTTATATTGTTTAACTGCGCCACGTGCATTCCTACTTCATGTACAGCAAGAGGGGGAATCTTGAGCGAGTTACTGTATCCAAGTCCTTGTTTGCAGAATGATCTTAGGGAAGTCGGACATGTATATTTATCAGATACTCTAATAGTCTCTGAAATTTGAGTAAGGATATCTGATAATGATGGAAAGTGTGTGTTAAATTGTCTGGAGCGATGTTTGTAGTTGAATGTTGTGAATCTGTACGCTTGTTGTGTGCAATAATCTTTACTGCCCTCCAGATGGGCGCTGTGATTTTTGCATCCGTATTCATTTGACTGAAGTACCGTCTGTCGGCTTTCTCAACCTTATTTGAAACAAACTCCCTCTGCTCTTTGTATTCATCGAATAAATTTGACGAGAGAGAGAGAGAGAGAGAGAGAGAGAGAGAGAGAGAGAGAGAGAGACTCCTGTCCCCAGCTGGGGAGAAAAAATAAAGCTTGGTGATGCAGCTCCTCACGCCATTAAGCACAAGTTGGGAAGAGCGAAACAGAACAGCAATGTCAGATACTCAAATGAGTCATCGTTACAAAAACAAAATCAACATTTGTTCAAAACCAGTTCCAGCAGAGGTTATCTCAGGACTGTCACCACGTTCCAAACTACCACGTATATATGTTAAAAAAGGATTAAAAGCAAAAACCTCTCCCAACCCATTAAAAACAGATTAAAAGAACCTATCCTAGGATTAAAAACCAACACGTTGAAATAAGATAAGACAACGTTGCCACAGCCCAGCCGACCGCAAAAGGGCCACACCAGGGCCGTCACCACGTTAAAAAACAACCCACAAGGCAGTCATTCACACAATTCTTTAAAATACGTCCAAAAACACATCCAAAAGTTTGTTAAAAAAATCTTTCCACTGTAAAATCTCAGATCCGATGAAAAATGTTAATCTCTTTCAAGAACCCAAAGATCGTGTCAGGGCGGAACATCTCTGAACAAGATTTTCATGGAATCTGCTGTAAATGTTTGTGTCTCACATCGTGCAAGTCCCAACACTCCAAAAGATATGTTTCATTGTGAGTGGAACATGACATGGAATGCACCATGGAGCTTCTTCACCCTTTAAAAGGTACGAATGGGTAAAAATACGAATGGCCAGTGTGCAGCCGGCACAGAAACTGTTTCTTCTTTACGACCACCAGACGAAGGTGGGAGGAACTCCTTAGGTTTGGACGGATCTGAAAGAGTTTGTTATCCGTCTGTGTATTCCAATCCTCCTGCCAGAGGTCTCTGACATAATCGTAATTTTGGGTTTCAGATCTGAGCAGGGGATAGGTGTGTTTGACAGATTCTCTCTGTGGCATTCTTGGCCAAACGATCAACCATTTCATTCCCTCCGATGCCAACATGACCGGGAACCCAAGCCAGAATAATATTGTAACCCTCCACTTTCAACTTGGTCAAAAGTTCAAAAAAGTGTAAGAGTTCGGGATGCTGAAGGTTTCGGCCAGCTATGGCCTCCAAAGCTGACAGTGAATCCGACAGAACCAGAAAGTCCCTCTTCGTAGACTGCGAGATTATCCTCAGTGCCAGAACCAGAGCTGTAAGTTCAGCAGAGTAAGCAGAAGCGTCCGAATGAATATGTTCCAACCGTATTTGAGAAGGAGCACCAGGGCAATAGGCTGCACAGGCCACTCCATCTTCAGACTTGGAACCGTCAGTGAAAATTTTTCTGATAGGATGGGAATTCTGAACAAAGGTCAGCATACAACGCCTTGTATGCCAGAGAGAGCTGGTGGACTCTTTGCGAAAAAGCTGCAAGATCAAAACGAACCTCTGGTGTGAAAAAGGTCCACGGAGGTTGATCTGGAAACTTGGAAAAATCGGACACAACTCCTAGGTCTAGACCTGCATTCCGCGCGTGAGGCTGCATACGAAGACCAAACGGCGGAATACAGTTAGGGGTTGTTTTCAAATTTGCTTTGGAACTGAGGGTCAAAAGACACAGTCATAGGCAGGGTTCTCCGGTTCCGAGAGCAGTCTGATATAAAAGTTCAGAGACAGTTTCAGCCTGCGGTTGGACAGTGAGGGCTCACCTGCCTCTGCGTGCAGGCTGTACACAGGGGTGGTGCGGAATGCTCCAAGACAGAGACGAAGACCCTGATGGTGAACTGGGTCTAGGACTTTTAGATACGAGGCTCTAGCGGCGCCATAAATAATGCTGCCGTAGTCCAACTTGGATCGAACTAACGCCCTGTAAAGATGGAGAAGTGTGCGTTTGTCTGCACCCCAATCCGTATGAGCACTACACGGAGGATATTCATGGCTTTGAGGCACGATGTTTTCAACTTCTGAATATGGGCTTAAAAATTTAACTTTTGGTCAAAGGTAACACCCAAAAATTTGGCTTCTGTGACAGCAGGAATTTGAGCCTTATCTATGAAAATTTCTGGTGGTGGAAAAAGTTGTCTGAAATTGTGAAAAAGTGGATGCACTCTGTTTTAAAACGGATGAAAACTTGAACCCATTTTCAACTGCCCACTGTTGGATTTTATAAACACACAACTGGAGTTGGCGCTGTACACCAGCGAATGATTTCCCAGATGCATAAAGGGCGAAATCATCCACAAAAAGAGAGCAATCTGAACCTTGTTGACAAAAAATGACAATTTCGTTTATTTTTATACTAAACAGGGCTGGAGAAAGGATACTGCCTTGTGGAACACCCATTTCCTGCTTATGAATTTCTGATAATGTTGTCCCCACACGGACCTGGAAGGATCTGTCTGCCAAAAACTGCTGTATGAAACACTGGGAGATTGCCACGGAAGCCCATCCGATGGAGGTCTGACAGGATTCCATCCATACTTCCACGTCGTGTCATAGGCCTCTCTCTATGTCGAAAAAAAAAAAATGGCAACAACATGCTTTTTCTGTAAAAAAAGAGTTTCGAATGGTGGTTTCCAATCTGATTAAATGGTCCATGTAGAGTGATGCTTTCTAAAACCACACTGTTCCATGGCTAAAAGCCCATCAGTTTCCAATTTCCACATGAGCCTACCATTTACCATTTTTTCCATCACCTTACAAACACAGCTCGTTAAGGCTATTGGACGATAGTTGGTTGGGTTTGAATGATCCTTCCCTGGCTTCGGAATGGGAACGATTACGGCCCTTTTCCATGAAGCTGGGAAAGACCCAGACGTCCAGACATGGTTATAAATTTGAAGCAGAATGTTAAGACCTGAGTCAGGAAGGTGTTTTAAGAGTTGATAATGTATTTCATCAAGACCAGGAGCGGAATCGTGACACGCCTGCAAGGCAGATTTCAGTTCATTTAGATTAAAGGGCAAGTTGTAGTCTTCTTGATTGGGTGAGGTAAAGTCGAGCTTTTTTTTTTTTTGCTTGCGTTTTGATCTTTAAAAAGGCGGCAGATTTTTGACTAGAGGAGGAGTTGGGTTCTATGGTGGAAGCTAGCAAGTTAACCACAGCTTGTTTGTCAGTGATGAGTTGGTTTCATGCTAGCAAGTTAACCACAGCTTGTTTGTCAGTGATGAGTGTATCATCAAGTTTTAAATGGTGGACTGAAGGGCAGCTGTTCTTGCCCCTAATTTTTTTAACAACTCTCCAGATTTTTTTCTTGGAAATGTTTGATGTAAGCGAAGAGCAGAAATTTCTCCAAGATACTCGTCTACTTCCTTTACAAACAAACCTCGCCTTTGCTTTTTTCCTCCGATAAGACTGAACGTTCGGGGCCACAGGATGCTGAAAAACTAAACGTTGGGCCCTCTTGCGAACATTGCAAGCATTCTTACAATCCTGGTTTGTACCATGGCGTACCAGGTAGTTGTGCACCTGGTTTTGTGAGTGGGATGGTATCTCTCGCACATGATAACAAAATATTTGTAAAGGACTCCGCTGGGTCTTCTGATCGGAAAACGATTTCAGCATCTAGCTTATCAGTTACGGCTGAATGAAAGAAATCCCAATTAGCCCTTTTAAAGCGAAAATACTGAGGAAAGGAAACAGGTTCCTTCAAAACTGGAGAAAGTAAGTATTACAGGGAAATGGTCGCTCCCGTGCAGATCATCGTGAACTGACCAATCATAGTCTAGAACTAATGAAGGATCGCACACTGACAAATCCAAACACACGAAAGGGTACCATTGAAGAGAGTGCATGTATGTTGGTGATTTGTCATTCAGACAACACAAATTCAGTCAGTTCATTAAAGACCTCTTCCAGCATGAGACCCAGAGGTGAGGAATGTGAGCTACCCCAAAGGGGGGAATGCCCGTTGAAGTCTCCCAAAATGAAAAAAGGACGCGGAAGCTGATCTATTAGATCAATGACTTGTTGCTTGGATATTGTACCAGAAGGAGGACAATAAATTGAACAGATAGTTATTGTTTTACTGAAAGTAATCCTGGCCGCAACAGCTTGTAATGGGGTATTCAAGTTAACTTGGCTGAATAATAGAGATCGGTGAATAAGAAGGGATAAGATAAGATAAGATAATGTTGCTATAGCCCAGCCGACCGCAAAGGGCCATTTCAGGGCTGTCACCACGTTAAAATCAACTCACAGGTCATCATCCACACAGTTCTTTAAAAGACATCGTCTAAAATCTCATCCAAAACTTTGTTAAAAAATCTTTCACTGTAAAATCTCAGATCCGATGAAAAATGTAACCTCTTTCAAGAACTCAAAGATCGCGTCAGGCGGAACATCCCTGAACAAGGTTTTCATGGAATCTGCTGTAAAATGTTTGTGTCTCACATCGTGCAAATCCCAACATTCTAAAAGAATATGTTTCATTGGAATAAGAAGGGAAACACACCCCCAGTGACACCATGGCCAGTATCTGTAGGTAAAGCAGGAAAACCTACTGAACTAAAAGCCCGCCAATGAAAAAATCTTTTCCCTGGTCTCAACAATGTTTCCTGCAGCGCAACAACACTAGGTTTGAGGTCAGAACACAACCGCTGGAGTTCCTCATATTGGGCATTAATGCCTCTTATATTCCACTGAATAAGGGTCATGACAATAAAAAAGAAAAAAAGAAAATTACTCCACCTCATTGTCCTCATCACCTTCGATCTCCAAAGGAGAAAAACGATTGGAAGAAGGCGATGGAGATACCACCTTCCTGGCTGACAAAGGACGGTACTTATTTCCACCCCCAGATGGACGAGGTGGAAGAGGAGGCTTCATCAGAGGTCGACTTTTGGAGTGTTCCCCAGACAAAGAGGCTACCTGTGCAGCCTTCCAGAGGATCTGGGGTTGGAGGAAGGGGGCTCAGACCCTCGAGGAGTCCGGGGGAGGTGGATATTGAGCCTCCACCCAAGGCACTGTTTGCATTTTGTTTTCTTTTTTTCACTTTCTTTCTGTGCACGCCGAGGCTCCTGTTGCGTCTGTCGATCATGATGTTGAGAGCCAGCCTGAAGTTGAACAGTCTCAGTCTGAACACCAACACTGACCATGCTCCCCTTGCGACATCAGCATATGACTTGCTGAGGGAGGACTGTCTCTTCTCCACAAGTTTTCGTGCCTCAAAAACGAGATTCGATTCTCCGTGCTTACCTTCTGGATCTCCGACTCGGTGCGCCAAACTGGACAGTCCTTCGAGAAGGCAGGATGGTTGCCTTTACAGTTGATGCAACAGGGCGGACAATCACAAGGACCTTCATGCATCGGTTCTGAGCACTTGCCACATGCCTCCTGTTCTGTACACCGGTCCTTAATGCGTCCATACTTCTGACACTTGAAGCATCGCAAAGGTGAAGGAATGTACGTGGCGATGGGAACCCTCAAATATCCGACCTTCACAAACACAGGGAGAGTTGGCGTGCAGAAAGTTAGGAAAAAAGTATCTGTTGGCACACGGTCTTGGTCTCTTCGTGCTAAAACCCGGTGGACGTGGGTCACACCCTGGGAAGCCAGTTCTGTCTTTATCTCTAACTCCGAAAAACACCTCTCAAATCACGGCACCTGATGACGCCCTTGCTGGAATTCAGTGTCTTGTGAGGTGTCACTCTGATTGGCCTGTCAATCAACGTCGTCGACTTGAGAAGCAACTCAGAATGCTTTTGCTTTGCACATTCTATCAAAAAAAGAGCCGTTTCTCAGCCGTTTCATCGATTTGGGTACACCGGAGAGTCCTTCTACTCCTCTCGAAATTGCGAAAGGACTCAATCCATTCACCCCACAGAGTGGGCGAGCTTCGTCCACGCCTTCCATCACCAACCAACAAGGCCAAAATCCTGATACTGTCCTTATCTCTTCATCCGAGTCCGAGTCCGAGTCTGATTCTAAGGAACGATTTCTTTTTCTTTTTTGTTAGGAGTGAGCCATAGTTTGAGTTTTTAAAGTTCATCCCTGCCTACCCACCCACCATGGAGTCCAACAAGGGGCCAGGATCAAGGGGAAAACCAACTCTTGACCCCTTCCAGGTTTCAGCAGGGATATACACCAGATAGAAAGTAACTAACCTATTCCACCAAGATCATGACACACCGCCGGGGACAGACGGTGAACACTTACAAGGTTTCCAAGGCCAGCAAGAACTACCCAGTTTGACCCAACCTCACGTAGAGGCAGCCGATTGACATACACGGGCCAATGCATGCCACCTGTCTTAGAGGAGGTCCCGAGCCAAAGTGATGTGTTGAGAGCAGCAGGCTCTCTCAATCACCAGGATCTCATTCCCCCCCCACTTACAGGATGCACCGCACGGCAAACACGGTGGGTCTGAAGAAGACCCGCAGAGAAAAGGAGAAGTGTTCCAAAGAAGGCTTGTAGGTATAGATTAAAGTAGAGATTAAAGAACCGGGTAGGTAGAAACTAGATGAAACAGAGGCTGCAGTTTCTGTGGGGAGACTTTATGGGGGTAAAAAGAGATAGTAAAAGACACGGTAGGCAGAAAAATAGGAAAGATAAGAAAAAGAGGTGGGCTCAGGTTAGTCGAGAAACACCCCCGCCACGAGAAGGCCGGCCCATGGGGGCAAGAGAGAGAGAGAGAGAGAGAGAGAGAGAGAGAGAGAGAGAGAGAGAGAGAGAGAGACAGACAGACAGACAGAGTGTTCGTTTCTGCAGCAACTGCATGCCAGCAAGGATCATCACAGGGTAGCGAGAAAACCTCATTTGACTGGAGAACACTCATGTTGGTTTACAGCTGGAATAAGCGCAAAGCTTCTTACCTACTGCAAGGGCCGTTGTCATTGTGCCCAGGCCAAGACTTTGTCATCATCTGATCCGGTTCTCCTTCAGCCACCCAGAACATCCTCATGAGATCATTGCTGCTGGATTTCACTCCGTGAGAAGCAGCACCAGGTTGTATGCAGTATGTACTGATCACGATCAGTTTGTTCGCAAAGCCTAGAGGAGTTACTTCTCACAGGAATTGATTCGGGACAATCACAAGTTCGATTCTGAGCTCACAGCCGATCTGAGCAAAATGATACTTCACTGAGAGCCTAGAACTACGTCATACAGACTCGGATGAACGTGAAGACAGAACTACTGAACAATAACCCACTTGAATGGTTGAGAAGACTACAAGAAGGAAAGACACGAGGAAGGGCAGAACATTTGGCAAAGATGTTTATTGCACACAACGTCATCTTCACCCCCGTCACCCCCCCCCCCCCCCCCCCCCCCCCCACACACACACACACTCCCTCTGCACATGCCAAAACTAGGAATTCTCCATTCTTGCTTATGTGTCCTAGACTCCCACGTCTCCTGTTCTCGGCTCTATGATTACCGCTGAGACGTAGCCACCATGTAAAACAGCAGTGCCAACATAATCCTGGACCTGACATTCAGACAAGTTAAGAGAAGAATCTATGAGTCAGCAAACAAAACGTCAGCTCGCTTTGACTAAAATCTCAAGATAATAGCATGCAAGTTGGTAAAAGAAAAAAAAGCGTTGCTTGGAAACAGATTTTCAATGAAGGTAAACTAATGTCCAAGACAGGAGGATAGAAAAAGGATTTGCAGTCACAGAACTGACAGTGCCTGTCAGGGAAGGGAAAGAAAGTAACTCCACGAGCAAAAACACGAGACCGGTCCAAGAACTGCATAGATACATCAGAGCAGAACTTGGACACTGAAGCCATAGCACCACCAACGGACAGCGGAGTATCAGCTTCATCGGATGAGGATGTAGCCTTGATAGGCCAATGCAAGAAGCGCTATCTCCAGGAGTTAAAGAGGCACTGACCACATCTCTCAAGTCCACGCTTGTATCTAGCCGTAGTACAGAACCACAACTAGGCATTGTTCACTGCAAGGCATTGTGACTGCAAGTACTGTGCATTAAATCAGTCTTCTACGCGTCAATGTCATCTATCAGTTACTTGGATAACATAATTTTGGTCATCGTAAGCTTCTATCATCGAAATTTGTCAATCATGGCAACTAATCCGTTACTTTTGGAAGAAAAAAAAAAGGTGATACAGTTTCGGTGAAATTATAGAATCGGGAGTATCTTCGATTTTATAATCCTCTCTTTGTGTTATGTGACATTTGATCCTTGATATTGATGAGGAACATTTGTTTTCCTCAACGTGGGGACGCGCCTGCAAGTCCAAGGTGATGGGGGAGGATAAGATAAGATAAGATAATGTTGCTTATAGCCCAGCCGACCGCAAAGGGCCATATCAGGGCTGTCACCACGTTAAAATCAACTCACAGGTCATTCATCCACACAATTCTTTAAAAGACATTGTCTAAAATCTCATCCAAAAGTTTGTTAAAAATCTTTCCAAATGTAAAATCTCAGATCCGATGAAAAATGTTAACCTCTTTCAAGAACTCAAAGATCGCGTGGGGAGTTGTGAGAATGTGAGAATGGGACTTGGCAATGCAGAGGTGTCTTTGTACTTTAAGTGAATGCAAGGGTACGTGATATTTCAGTACATCGTCAGCAAGATTGAGAGTGAGTGAGCACCAGTCTGCCAGTGTGTGTGTGTGTGTGTGTGTGTCTGTTGAATGTTGGACTCCTGAATCCAAACTGGTCAGTTGCGTCGAGAGGAGAGGTGGTCGCTATCGCAGTTTGCACAACGAGCCGGATCTTTACATGGCCCATCATGGGTTGTCTTGCAGCAAACACCGCACACCTCTTCCACAGAACAACGATCTTTGATGTGCCTGAACTTCTGGCACTTGAAGCATCGCACTGGAAAAGGGAAATACAGTTGGGCACATACATTTAAGTAACCCACTTTGATGACTTTAAGATTAAGATTAAAATTATAGTCCCGTCAACAGCAGAGGTTATTTCAGGACTGTCACCACGTTCCAAACTACCACGTATATATTGTTAAAAAAAGATTAAAAGCAAAACCTCTCCCAACCCATTAAAAACAGATTAAAAGAACCTATCCTAGGATTAAAAACCAACACGTTGAAATAAGATAAGATAAGATAAGATAATGTTGCTTATAGCCCAGCCGACCGCAAAGGGCCATATCAGGGCTGTCACCACGTTAAAATCAACTCACAGGTCATTCATCCACACAATTCTTTAAAAGACATCGTCTAAAATCTCATCCCAAAACTTTGTTAAAAATCTTTCCACTGTAAAATCTCAGATCCGATGAAAAATGTTAACCTCTTTCAAGAACTCAAAGATCGTGTCAGACGGAACATCTCTGAACAAGATTTTCATGGAATCTGCTGTAAAATGTTTGTGTCTCACATCGTGCAAGTCCCAACACTCCAAAAGAATATGTTTCATTGACTTGCGGCAAAGCAGGGGTACTGAATGTCAGAAAGAGGTGTTGGTGGGAAGTCTTCCTGTACCTTTTCTAACTCGCCCTACACACATCAGTCACACCTTGGGATGCTAGTTCCGCCTTGATCTCTGTCTCCGAGACGCCTCTGAGATCTGGGCATCGAATAATTCCCTTGGAGGAATCAGCTGTTCATGGGGAGTCACCCGGATCTCTCTGTCTACCAGCTTGGTAGCTTTCAGTAGCTGTTCTGTCTGTCTCTTACGCGTGCATTGGATGAGGAAGGTACCGTTTCTTTAGTCGTTTTATGGACTGTGGGTCTCCTGCTATTCCTTGGAAGCCCTTCTGAATGGCAAACGGGCTTAATACAGAAATTAGTTTGTCCTGCTCCGCACTCTCCACAATTAGCCAGGACCAAAACCCAGTGGTTTTCCTTGTTTCATTTTCTGAATCAGAGTCCAGATCAGACTCCTGCGACGTGCTTCTCAAGTTGACTTTCCGCTTTTATTTCGGGGGGGGGGGGGGGGGGGAGCCAGCCATTTTTCATTGTTTGTTATTTTATCTCTCCCTTACCCACCCACCATGGAGTCCAACTAAGGGACCATGGCCAAGAAGTCACTGTCTTGACCCCTTCCATGCTTCAGGATAGATATACGACGAACAGAAACTTACCAACCCTATCCCCCTGATCATGCTCAATTCCCGGGAACAGAGCTGAGCACTGCAGGAGTTAACTTGGCCAGCCCGCGAACTGCCTGCCTTGACCCAGCCCCATGTAGCGGTAGCCGATCGATACACCTGGGCCAGAGTGTACCTCCAGTCTAGGAGAGGTTCGAGCTAAAGTGGCGTTTTGAGGGTACTTACCCTCTCATTCACCAGGATCTCATTCCCCTCCATCACAGGCCGCACCGCACGGCAAACGCGGCGGATCTTAAGAAGACCACAGAGAGAAAAAGAATGTAGAAAAGAAGACTTGAAGGGAAGACAAAGATACGAAAGAGCCAAATAAAGGCAGAAGAGAAAAAAAAAGGAAAAAGGCGGGTTACTACTAGTCAGGTGCCCTGACCCTTAGCCTTTCTGGCATGGGAGGCCCTACCAGGGGCATCAACTTTTTACCACGTTGTGCTTAGGCCAGACAGCAACTTGACTTTTCAGGCCTGGAAGCATTTGAAAAAAAACTAGCCTATCTTCAAGTATTGATGCCCCTGCCAGCAAAGCCTAAGGGATCACGGGACCGCGCAAGCCCTCTGACCACGGTAAGGTTGCAAGCCCCGGAGGGATCTCCCGGCAAGACAGGGTGACCAACACAGAAGTCGTGTCTCGCGCTGGTCTCTCTTCCATGTATACTCCGCGGAGCCGGCGCTGATTGCGTTCGTTGGGCCATGTAATCATTATTATTATTATCATTGTTCTTAATATTGTTGATGTGTTCATGCTTGTTTCTGTTTATTATCATGTTTATGTTTATCATTATTATGTTTATCATTATCATGTTTTACTATCATGTTTATAATTAATATTATTTCATCGTCATTATTATTATTGTGTTATTATGCTTATTGTTAGGCTCCTTTCTTTCCACCTCAGAAGCCTCAGGCATATCCTTGGCATCTCCTGGCGAGACAGGGTGACCAACACAGAAGTCCTGTCTCGCGCTGGCCTCCCTTCCATGTATACCCTGCTGAGACGGCGTTGGTTGTGTGGGCTGGACCATGTAATCGTCATCATTATTATTATTATTACTATTGTCATTTTACTATTATGTAATTGTTATTGTTATTATCATTTGTGTATGTTTATATTGTTGATTATCATTATTATTAGTGGTATTATGTTTTGTTATTATGTTTATTATTATTAGCATGTTAAGTATTATTATGTTTATCCTTACTGTTATGTTTATTATGATTGTCATTATCATTATCATGTTTATTAGGCTTATCACTGGGTTCCATTAATTCCACCTCGGAAGCCTCAGACGTATACTGGGCATCTCCTGGCGAGACACAGGTGACCAACACAGAAGTCCTGTCTCGCGCTGGCCACCCTTCCATGTATATCCTGCTGAGACGGCATTGGTTGTTGTGTTGGCTGGGCCATGCAATCATCATTATTATTATTAGTAGTATTGTTGTTGTTTATGTTCATGTTTATGTTCATTATTATGTTTATAGTTATTATTATGATTATGTTTGTAATGTTTGTTACCATTATTATGTCTATCATTATTATCATGTTTACTATCATGTTTATATTACTATTATGTTTATTTTATTTTCATTGTTATTATGATGTTTATTATGCTTATCATTAGGCTCCATACCTTCCACCTCGGAAGCCTCAGGCGTATACTGGGCATCTCCAGGCGAGACAGGGTGACCAACACAGAAGTCCTGTCTCGCGCTGGCCTCCCTTCCATGTATACCCTGCTGAGACGGCGTTGGTTGTGTTGGCTGGGCCATGTAATCATTATTTATTATTGTTATTCTATTTTTGTTTATTATTATCATCATCATTATTATTAGTGTTTGGTTTGGTTTATAATTATATTGTTATAATTATTTAATATTTTCATGTTTGTTATGGTTGTTTCCATTATTATGTCTATTATTATTATCATGTTTACTATTATTATGTTTATCATTACTGTCATGTTTATCATACTTATAATGCTTATTATTAGGCTCAATTCCCTCCACCTCAGAAGCCTCCGGCATATTCACAGCATCGCCCGCCGAGACAGGGTGACCAACACAGAAATCTTATCTTGCGTTGGGCACTCTTCCATGTATAAGCTGCTGAGATGGTGCTGGTTGTGTTGGCTGGGCCATGTGATTATTTATCATTCTTCTTCTTATTATTATTATCACTATCATTATTTTCATTATTATTATTATAACTATTATTACTATTGTTTTTGTAATTGTCATTATTATCACTATTATTATTATTATTATTATCATCATAATCATCATTCTCGTCATTACTATCATCGTTATCGTTATTTTTTTTTATTTTCATCTTTATGATTGTCATTGTTTATCATTATGTTCATTGTTGCTGTTATGTTTATGATTATTATCATTATCATCTGGTTTCTTTTTTTTTTTTTTTATTATGTTACGTTTATAATCTTAATGTTTTTTTATGTTTGTTATTGTTATGTATATTATTATTATGTTGATTATGTTCATTGTGGTGATTGTTATGTGTTTTGTAATTATTATGTATGTTATTACATTTCTATTTTATCTTTTTTTAGTCCCTCCACCACCCGCCATTGCTACTTTTTTTTTTTACTTCCTTTTCTTTGGCCTTTTCTCCCCGTTATCTTTTTTGTTTCAAGGCGGTCTTTATTGTTATTATTATTATTATTATTATTATCATTATTATTATTATTATCATCATCATCATTACTGTCATTATTATTCATATTATGTTTACTAGTAGAAGTAGTAGTAGTAGTAGTATCATTTTAATATTGTTATCATTATCATTGTTGTTATCATTGTGTGTATGTTTATGTTGTTGATTATCATTATCAATAGAAGTAGTATGTTTTGTTTATCATTATTATGTTTATTATTATCATTATCACTATCCTGTTTATTATGCTTAACATTAGGTTCAATTCCTTCCACCTCAGAAGCCTCCGGCGTATACTGGGCATCTCCCGGCGAAACAGGGTGACCAACACACAAGTCCTGTCTCGCGCTGGCCTCCCTTCCATGTATACCTGCTGAGAGACGGCGTTGGTTGTGTTGGCTGGCCATGTAATCATCATTATCATTATTACTGTTATTATTATTATCATTATTGTTGTTGTTGTGTTTTCATGTTTATGTTTTACGTTATTATGTTTATCATTTATTATTGTTATGTTTGTAATGTTTACCATTATTATATCTATCATTGTAATCTTGTTTACTGTTATGCTTATGATTACTATTAGTTTATTTTATTGTCATTATTGTTGTTATTAAGTTTATCATTCCTATTGTTAGGCTCAGTTCCTTCCACTTCAAAAGCCTCAGGCGTATACTGGGCATCTCCCGGCGAGACAGGGTGACCAACACAGAAGTCCTGTCTCGCGCTGGCCTCCTTTCCATTTATACCCTGCTGTGGTGGCGTTGGTTGCGTTGGCTGAGCCATTTCATCATTTTTATTATGATTATTTTTATCATTATTATTATTATTATTATTATTACTATTGTTATCATTATCATTATTATCATTGTGTGTATGTTTATGTCGATAATCATTATTAGTATTGTTGTTTTATCATCATTATGTTTGTTATTATTATCATGTTACTTATTATGTTTATCATTACCATCATGTTTATTATTATTTCATTATTATCATCATGCTTATCATGCTTATCATTAGGTTCAAGTCCTTCCACCTCAGAAGCCTCAGGTGTATACTGGGCATCTCCCGGCGAGACAGGGTGACCAACACACAAGTCCTGTCTCGCGCTGGCCTCCCTTCCATGTATACCCTGCTGAGACGGCGTTGGTTGTGTTGGCTGGGCCATGTAATCATTTTAATCATCATCATTTAATTAAAAAAAAAATATTATCATCATTATTATCATTAGTGTTTGTTTTTTGTTTATTGTTATTATCTTTATTATTATTATTTTTCATTTTTTGTCATGGTTGTTTCCATTATCATATTTATTATGAATATCATGTTTACTATTATTCATTACTGTCAAGTTTACCATTATTATCGTTATCATTATGATATTTATTATGCTTATTATTAGGCTCAATTCCCTCCACCTCAGAAGCCTCCGGCATATTCTCGGCATCGCCCGCCGAGACAGGGTGACCAACGCAGAAATCGTATCTTGCGCTGGGACACTCTTCCATGTATACCCTGCTGAGATGGCGTTGGTTGTGTTGGCTGTGCCATGTAGTTATTTCATTATTATTATTGTTTATTATTTTTATCATTATCATCACTATTAATATTTTTATTAATATCTTATATAACTATTGCAACTACTAGTGCTGTTAGTGTCATTATTATCACTTATATTATTGCTGTTGTTATCATTATTATCATTATCGTCATTACTATATTATCATTATGTTTGTTATTTTCATCTTTATTATTGTCATTGTTTACTGTTATCATGTTCATTGTTGCTGTTATGTTCATCATTATTATTATCAGGTTTCTTATCATTATTTTTTTTATATTATGTTATGTTTATAATCTTAATGTTTTTTATGTTTGTTGTTGCTAAAAAAATTATGTTGATTATGTTCATTATGGTGATTGTTATGTGTTTTGTAATTGTTTATTATGTTTGTTATATATTTTTTTTTTTTAGTCCCACCACCACCCCCGCCTTTGCTACTTTTTTTTGCTTCCTTTTCTTTGGTCTTTTTTCCGTTTACCCTTTTCAGTTTCGAGGCGGACTTTATCGTCATCATCATCATTACTATTATTATTATTATTATCATTATTATCATCATCATTACTGTCATTATAATTCATATTGTTTTTACTAGTAGTAGTAGTAGTAGTAGTATCATTTTACTGTTGTTATTATCATTGTTATCATCATTGTGTGTGTGTTTATGCTGTTGATTATCATTACTAATGTAAGTAGTATGTTTTGTTTATCATTATTATGTTTATATATTTATTATCATTATCACTATCATGTTTATTATGCTTATTAGGTTCAATTCCTTCCACCTCAGAAATCTCAGGCGTCTACTCGGAATCTCCTGGCGAGACAGGGTGACCAACACACAAAGTCCTGTCTCGCGCTGACCTCCCTTCCACGTATACCCTGCTGAGACGGCGTTGGTTGCATTGGCTGAGCCATGTTATTATTATTATTATTATATTATTATTATTGTTGTTGTTGTTGTTTGTTATTGTTGTTGTGTTTGTGTTTTTCTTTATTATTATGTTTATAGTTATCATTATTATGTTTATGTTCGTAATGTTTACCATTACCATGTTTATCATTATTATCATGTTTACTATTATATTTATTTTATTTTCATTGTTATTATGATGCATTCTGCTTATCATTAGGCTCAGTTCCTTCCACCTCAGAAGCCTCCGGCGTATACCGGGCATCTCCCAGCGAGACAGGGTGACCAACACAGAAGTCCTGTCTCGCGCTGGCCTCCCTTCCATGTATACCCTGCTGCTCATGGCGTTGGTTGTGTTGACTGGGCCAAGTAATCATTTTTATTATTATTTTATTTTTTAAATTATATATTTTTTTTAATTATTATCATCATTATTATTATTAGTGTTTGTTTCTATTTATTTTGTTATTGTTATTATTATTAATTTTTGATTTTTTTGTAATGATTGCTTCCATTATTATGTTTATCGTTATTATCATGTTTACTACTACTACTATGTTTAGCATTACTGTAATGTTTATTATTATTATTATTATTATCATCATTAACATTTTTATTATGCTTATTGTTAGGTTTCAATTCCTTCCATCTCAGAAGCCTCAGGCGTATACTGGGCATCTCCTGGCGAGACAGGGTGACCAACACAGAAGTCCTGTCTCGCGCTGGCCTCCCTTCCATGTATATCCTGCTGAGACGGCGTTGGTTGTGTTGGCTGAGCCATGTGATTATTATTATTTGTTGTTGTTGTTGTTGTTATCATTATTATTGTTGTTGTGTTTTTGTGTTTATCATTATGTTTATAGTTATTATCAGGTTTATGTTGGTAATGTTTGTTACCATTACCATGTTTATCATTATTATCATGTTTACTATCATGTTTATGATTACTATTATGTTTATTTATTGTTGTTGGTATTGTTATGTTTATCATGCTTATTGTTATTGTCAGTTCCTTCCACCTCAGAAGCCTCAGGCGTATACTGGCATCTCCTGGCGAGACAGGGTGACCAACACAGAAGTCCTGTCTCGCGCTGGCCTCCCTTCCATGTATACCCTGCTGAGACTGCGTTGGTTGTGTTGCTGGGCCACGTTATCATTATTATTACCCGTGTTTATGTTTTTGTTTGTTATGATGTTTATAGTTATTATTATTATGTTTATGTTTGTGATGCCTTGCCATTATTATGCTTATTATTATGTTTGCCACCATGTTTATGATTACTACTATGTTTGTTTTATTTTCATTGTTATTACGATCTTTATTATGCTTATCATTAGGCTCGATTCCTTCCACCTCAGAAGCCTCAAGTGTATACTGGGCATCTCCCGGCGAGACAGGGTGACCAACACACAAGTCCTGTCTCGCGCTGGCCTCCCTTCCATGTATACCCTGCTGAGACGGCGTTGGTTGTGTTGGCTGGGCCATGTAATCATTGTTATTATGATTATTGTTATATCAGTATTATCATTATTGTTGTTATCGTCATTATTATTATTGTTATGCTTATGCTTATGTTTTATTATTATGTTTTTATTTATTATTTGGTTTATGTTTGTAATGTTTTACCATTATTATGTTTATCATTATTATCATGTTTACTATTACGTTTATAATTACTTTTATGTTTACTTTATTTTCATTGTTATTAATTATGCTTATTATGCTTATCATTAGACTCAATTCCTTCCACCTCAGAAGCCTCAGGTGTATACTTGGCATCTCCTGGCGAGACAGGGTGACCAACACAGAAGTCCCGTCTCGCGCTGGCCTCCCATGTACACCCTGCTGAGACGGCGTTGGTTGCGTCGGCTGGGCCATGTAATCATTTTTATTATAAATACTTTATTTTTTTAGTTATTATTATTATTGTTATAATTAGTGTTGTGTCTGTTTATTTTCATTGTTATTGCTATTGTTATTATTTTTATTATTATTTTCATTTTTTGTAATGGTTGCTTCTATTATTATATTTTATTATTATTATCATGTTTACTACTACTATGTTTATCATTACTGTAATGTTTATTATTATTATCATCAATATCATTTTTAGGATGCTTATTGTTAGGCTCAATTCCTTTCACCTCAGAAGCCTCAAGCGTATACTGGGCATCCCTGGCGAGACAGGGTGACCAGCACAGAAGTCCTGTCTCGCGCTGACCTCCCTTCAATGTATACCCTTCTAAGACAGCGTTGGTTGTGTTGGCTGAGCCATGTGATTATTATTATTATTATCATTATTGTTGTTATTTATTGTTTTTGTTGTGTTTGTTTTATGTTTTTGTTTATTATTATGTTTTTGTTGTTGTCTTTGTTGTGTTTGTGTGTTTGTGTTTTGTTTTATTATGTTTATGGTTATTATTATTAGGTTTATGTTGGTAATGTTTGTTACCATTACCATGTTTATCATTATCATCATGTTTACTATAATGTTTATAATTACTATTATGTTTATTTTATTTTCATTGTCATTATGATCTTTATTATGCTTATTGTTAGGCTCAATTCCTTCCACCTCAGAAGCCTCAGGTGTATACTGGGCATCTCCTGGCGAGACAGGTGTGACCAACACAGAAATCCTGTCTCGCGCTGGCCTCCCTTCAATGTATACCCTGCTGAGACGGCGTTCGTTGTGCTGGCTGGGCCATGTAATCATTATTATTATGATTGTTATTATTATTATTATCATTATAGTTGTCATTATTACTATTATTATTATTATTGTTGTTGTTGTTATGCTTGTTTTATGTTTTGTTTTTGTTTATTATGTTTATAGTTATTATTATTATTTGTTTTATGTTTGTAATGTTTGTTACCATTGCCATGTTTATCATTATTATTATGTTTACTATTATGTTTATAATTACTATTATGTTTATTTTATTTTCATTGTTATTATGATGCTTATTGTTAGTACAATTCCTTCCACCTCAGACATCTTAGGCGTATACTGGGCATCTCCTAGCGAGACAGGGTGACCATCACAGAAGTCCTGTCTCGCGCTGGCCTCCCTTCCATGTATACCCTGCTGAGACGGCGCTGGTTGTGTTGGCTGAGTCATGTAATTGTTATTATTATCATTATTATTATTATTATTATTATTGTTGTTGTTGTTGTTTGTGTTTGTGTTTTGTTTTATATTATGTTTATAGTTATCATTATTTGGTTTATGATGGTAATGTTCGTAACCATTACCATTTTTATCATTATTATCATGTTAACTTTTATGTTTATAATTACTTTTATGTTTATTTATTGTCGTTGTTATTGTTATGTTTATTATGCTTATTGTTAGGCTCAGTTCCACCTCAGAAGCCTCAGGCGTATACTGGGCATCTCCTGGCGAGACAGGGTGACCAACACAGAAGTCCTGTCTCGCGCTGGCCTCCCTTCCATGTATACCCTGCTGAGACTGGCGTCGGTTGTGTTGGCTGGGCCATGTAATCATTATTATTATTATTATTATCATTATTATTATTTGTTGTCATTATTTATTATTTTATGTTGTTATGTTTGTGTTTTTTTTTTTATTATTATGTTTATAGTTGTTATTGAGTTTATGTTTATACTGTTTGTTACCATTATCATGTTTATCATTATGTTTACTATTATGTTTATAATTACTATTATATTTATTTTATTTTCATTGTTATTATGATGCTTATCATGCTTATGTTAGGTACAATTCCTTCCATCTCAGAAATCTCAGGCGTATACTGGGTATCTCCCGGCGAGACAGGGTGACCAGCACAGAAGTCCTGTCTCGCGCTGGCCTCCCTTCCATGTATATCCTGCTGAGACAGCGTTGGTTGTGTTGGCTGGGGGCCATGTAATCATTTTTTATTATTGTTTTAATTTTTTAATTATTATCATTATTATTCTTATAATTAGTGTTTCTTCTGTTTATTTTCATTGTTATTGTTATTATTATTATCATTTTCATTTTTTGTAATGGTTGCTTCCATTATTATGTTTATTATTATTATTATCATGTTTTCCACTATTATGTTTATCATTACTGTAATGTTTATTATTATTATCATCATTATAATATTTATTATGCTTATTGTTAGTTTCAATTCCTTTCACCTCAGAAGCCTCAGGTGTATACTCGGCATCTCCTGGCGAGACAGGGTGACCAGCACAGAAGTCTTGTCTCGCGCTGGCCTCCCTTCAATGTATACCCTGCTGAGACAGTGTCGGTTGTGCTGCCTGGGCCATGTAGTCATTTACTATTATTATCATTATTATTATAATTGTATGTTTGTTTGTTACCATAATTATGTTTATTATTATCACCATGTTTACTATTATGTTTATCATTAGTGTAATGTTTTTATTATTGTTGTTACCTTTATTATGCCTATTATTAGGCTCATTTCCTTCTACCTCAGAAGCCTCAGGCGTATACTGGGCATCTCCCGGCGAGACAGGGTGACCAACACACAAGTCCTGTCTCGCGCTGGCCTCCCTTCCATGTATACCCTGCTGAGACAGCGTCGGTTGCCATGGCTGGAGAATGGTCACATCCCAAAAGACGTCCTCTATGTGGAGCTTGCTGCAGGGCAGAGAAGCAGTGGCCGCCCACAGCTAAGATACAAAGACGTTTTCAAAAGACATGAAAGCGCTAGAGATCAACACCGAGTTCTGAGAGGACCTCAGAGCAGACAGCAACAGGTGGAGAAGCACTCTCAAGAAACAGCTGCAGACTGGCGAACCCCCCCCCCCCCAAAAAAAAAAAAAAAAAAAAAAAAAAAAAAAAAAAAAAAACTGACAGCTGCTGCAGCAGAAAAGCAAGCCCGCAGAAAGGGGACGACAGCCAACAAACCAGTGTCAACATACAGATGTGACCATTGTGCCAGAGAATGCAGCTCTCGTATTGGTCTCTACAGCCACAGGCGACGCTGTTAGGGGTGAGCAGAGAATTCGGACAAATATGATTATTAGGTCGGATGTACTCTGTCCATGTTCAGCTATGACCGACAGGGGTCTGCTGATACTGCTTGTATTATTATTCTTATGATTATTGTAATAATTATATTATTATTATCATCATTGTGTTTATTCACCACCCATACACGGACAGTCATGCGTGCGGCCCATGAATTATGCAATTATGTTAAACAGTGCTTTGTCAGTTGGTATGTGTTCATATAGGCGCTGCAACACAAACCCCCAACTGTGATGGCGCCTGCTCGTTTCGAATGTTTGAAATTGTCCCCCTCCCCCCTCCCCACACTTTTTTCCCCTTTGTCTTTAGTGACACAAAAACTAACTGCAACAGGAACTGGAACAGACGGTTTTTAACATATAAAAAGGGGAAAGGAATAGACAGTTTTAACCTATAAAAAGGGGAAAGTCAGTCCCTCTCCCTCACCGCTTTCACAGACCAGCTGTAAGAACACCACAGTGTAGCCACAAAGACAACAGGGGTAAACCACAGAGAGTGCATGGTTATCCCATTCTAGTCTGAATCTCTTTGTCAAGGATTTACTGATCTCCCAGAAATGTAAGTTGGAAACTTTGTTTCTACTTTTTTTGAGTCTACGCACTGATTGTATGTATGCCGTGTGGTTTGACAGCGTAACTTCGTGCTTATACTTGGCGACATCTATCAAGATGATGATGGAGTGTTCTGTTGTAATAGTTCATTTGCCATTACATGGTAAAAGCTATTACCATGCTTAGTTAAGATTCTTTGTTAACAATCTGACCACCATTCTTTGTGTGTACATCTGACTTTTGCCAGTATGCAATTCTAAGAATTCTGTCTGTTAAGATGATAACTGAACGATAAATTCTGATTAGAAAAACAGTGTGTCTGTACTGGGCGAAAACTGTTTAGTTTTATGAATACTGTTGATGACCGGATTGCTTTCTAGTGAGTGACTCGACTCCAAGTCTACCCCACATAGGTACTTGCGCTTAGGGTGTTCTAAATTACTACAATTTAATTCATAAGAAGCACTGAAGAGTTATTTGACTGAAATTGTTCAGCACTGTATTATTGTCTCCTTTCCTTTTAAAAACTCCACTCAAAACCTGAACAACAGTGGAAATTGATTGATAATTCTTGTTATATATGTTTACTAGTCTAATCTGTTGTTGGCTGAGATCTCGCACATTCTTTGAAAGCCAGAAGGCAAGTGTGTGAACTCGACAAGCCAGACTCGGCTACATGAAATACAGACCAGGTTCTGTTTGTCCTAGAACCTGGGTCCATATCTACCCTGGGCAAGCCTGGTAGTGAAGAAACACCACAGCCCAGCAACTGAGCAGCAGGTCTCCATAAAAGTGGATCAGTCACCAGCAACAAGAGCAGCAATCAACTATCCTCTCCGACATCAGATAAGTTCTGATATTCCAAGTGGACTCCAACTCAACTCATCCAGAACCTTCCCTCTCTTAGCGATGAACAGTGTGAACCAAAACTCAGCATGAACTGATTTCTGTGAAACAGATTCGAATGTTTCCCCCGTATATAAACAAGTGCAGTTGATGTGTGAAAGTGCATTTAACTTGTGTCAGTTCTTTGTTGTTCATTTAGTAAGGTAAGGTAATGTTGTTTATAGCCCAGCCGACCGCAAAGGGCCACATCAGGGCTGTCACCACGTTAAAATCAACTCACCAGTCATTTAAAAAAAACACACACACACATCTCTTTAAATGATATCTTCTAGAAACGCACCAGAAATTTCGTTAAAAATCTTTCTTCCGTAAAATCTTAAATCAGATGAAAAATGTTAATCTCTCTCAAAAACCCAAGATCACGTCAGGTGGGACATCTCTGAACGGGATTTTCATGGACTCTGCTGTAAAATGTTTGTGTCTCACATCGTGCAAGTCCCAACACTCTAAAAGAATATGTTTCATTGTGAGTGGCACATGACATGGAACGCACCACGGAGCTTCTTCACTCTTTAAAAGGTAGGAATGGGTAAAATACGAATGGCCGGTGTGCAGCCGGCACAGAACTGTTTCTTCTTTACGACCACCAGACGTAGATGAGAGGAACTCCTTAAGGTTTGGACGGATCTGAAAGAGTTTGTTATCCGTCTGTGTATTCCAATCCTCCTGCCAGAGGTCTCTGACATAATCGTTAATTTTGGGTTTCAGATCTGAGCAGGGGGTGTATATGTTTTGACAGTTTCTCTCTTGTGGCATTCTTAGCCAAATGATCAACCATTTCATTCCCTCCGATGCCAACATGACCGGGAACCCAAGCCAGAATAATGTTGTAACCATCCGCTTTCAACTTGGTAAAAAGTTTAAAAAAAAAAAAAAAGTGCAAAAGTTCGGGATGCTGAAGGTTGCGCCAGCTATGGCTTCCAAAGCCGACAGTGAATCTGACAAAACCAGAAAGTCCCCCTTCGTAGATTGTGAGATTATCCTCAGTGCTAGAACCAGAGCTGTAAGTTCAGAGAGTAAGCAGAAACGTCTGAAGGAATATGTTTGTAACAGTATTTGAGAAGCAGCACCAGGGCAATAGGCTGTACAGGCCACTCCATCTTCAGACTTGGAACCGTCGGTGAAAATTTTCTGATAGGATGGGAGTTTTGAACAGAGCTCAGCATACAACGCCTTGTATGCCAGAGAGCTGGTAGACTCTTTGCGAAAAACTGCAAGATCAAAACGAATCTCTGGTGTGAAAAAAGTCCATGGAGGCTCATCTGGAAACTTGGAAAAATCAGACACAACTCCTAGGTCAAGACCTGCATTCCGCGCGTGAAGCTGCATATGAAGACCAAACGGCGGAATACAGTAAGGGTTGTTTTCGAATTTGCTTTGGAACTGAGGGTCAAAGACACAGTCATAGGCAGGGTTTTCCGGTTCCGAGAACAGTCTGATATAGTAGCTCAAAGATAGTTTCAGCCTGCGGTTGGACAGTGAGGGTTCACCTGCCTCTGCGTACAGGCTGTACACAGGGGTGGTGCGGAATGCTCCAAGACAGAGACGAAGCCCTGATGGTGGATAGGGTCCGAGAGTTTGAGGTAAGACGGTCTTGCAGAGCCGTACCCAGCACAACCATAGTCCAGTTTGGAACGGACCAAGGCTCTGTAGAGGTGCAGCAAAGTTTTCATATCAGCGTCCCAGTCCGGTTGTGCTACGACCCGTAGAATATTCAGAGCTTTCTGGCAAGAAGTTTTGAGGTTTTTAACGTGGCTGAGAAAGTTTAGTTTTTGATCAAAAATAACCCCCAGAAATTTGGCTTCCTTAACAGCTGGAATGGCGGACTTATCCAGAAGAATTTCAGGATCAGCAAAAAAGCTGACGAAAATTGTGAAAATGGATTGACTGGGTTTTGGTACGTGAAAAGGTAAAACCCGTTTTCCTCGGCCCACTGTTGTATCTTGTTGACACAAAGTTGGAGTCGACGCTGTACGCTTGCGTAAGAAGCTCCAACTGCGTACAGCGCGAAGTCGTCAACGAACAAAGAGGACTCGGAGCCCTGGCTTACCGATTTCACAATGTCGTTGATTTTAATGCTGAAAAGGGCAGGAGAAAGGATGCTCCCCTGAGGTACACCCAACTCCTGCCCATGGATGTCCGAGAGTGTGGTGCCAAACACGCACCTGGAATTGTCGATCAGCCAGAAAGTTTTCGATAAACAGAGGCAGATAACCACGAAAACCAAGTTTATGCAAATCCATAAGAATTCCTGATTTCCACGTGGTGTCATACGCTTTTTTCTAGGTCGAAAAAGATAGCGACCACATGCTGCTTATTGACAAAGGCGTTGCGGATGGTGGTTTCCAGACGGATTAAATAGTCAACTGTCGAGTGGTACTTGCGGAACCCGCACTGTTCACTGGCCAAAAGGCCATCGGTTTCCAGCTTCCACATCAGACGGGAGTTGACCATCTTTTCCATCAGCTTACACAGGCAGCTGGTCAGAGCTATTGGGCGATAGTTTGATGGGTTGGTAGGGTCCTTTCCAGGCTTTGGGATGGGAATGATCAGGGCTTTCCGCCAGGAGGGCGGAAAGCATCCTGTGGTCCAGAAATGGTTATAGACTTTAAGAAGGGTCTGGAGACAGCTTTCCGGAAGGTGTTTCAAAATCTGATAATGAATGTCATCCAGACCAGGGGCAGAGTCATTGCAGGTTTGCAAAGCTGATTTTAGTTCGTTGATCGAAAAAGGCAGATTGTAAGCTTCAGAGTTGTCTGATGTGAAATTGTATGAAGATCTCTCTCTGATTTGCTTGTTTCTTAGAAAGGCTGCAGATTTATTTGAAGATGAGGAGTTCTGTTGGATGGTGGAGGCCAACAGATTGGCAACAGCTTGTTTGTCAGTGATCAGAGCATCGGCAAGTTTCAGGTGATGAATGGAGGGGTTGGTGTTCTTCCCTTTGACTTTTCTGATCATGTTCCAAAAACTTTTTTCTTTGAAGTCTTAGATGTCAGCCCGGAGCAGAAGTTTATCCAAGACTGACGTTTACTGATTTTGAAAGTGTGTCTCGATTTAGCACGGAGTTTCTAATGGCCTCGAGCGTTGGGACCTGAAGGTCGTTGGTATACCTGACGCTGAGCCCGTTTGCGTATTTTTGGGATTTGTTGGCAGTCAGAATTAAACAGGGTGTTTTGGGCAGTTGGGGTTTGTCGGAAGACATTGGAATACAGGTTTTAGCACAGCTTAGCACAGTATTGGTCAGAGATTCTGCTGGGTCTGGACTCTGAAGAAAATCAATTTCCTGGAATTCTTTTGAAATACTGGTTGCAAAAAGATTCCAGTTTGCCTTCTTATAATTAAGACGTTGTGAGACAGCGGCAGTTTCAGTAAATACAGGTTTTAAAAGAACAGGGAAATGGTCACTTCCGTGCAGATCGTCATGGACAGACCACTCATAGTCCTGGTCCAGCGAGGGGTCACAAATCGACAAATCTAAACACGAAAGTGAACCTGTGGAGGGAGTGGAGGTAAGTTGGAGTTCCATCGTTCAGACAACACAAATCAAAGTCTGAAAGGACATCTTCAAGGAGCAGACCCTCTGGATGACGAATTCACTGAAATCATCCAACAGCAAAAAAAGGCCGAGGAAGCTCTCCCATCAGACTGACAAGTCCTGACGACAAACCGGGACAGAAGGTGGCAGATAGAGTGAGCAAAATTGTAATAGTCTTGTGGAGAGTGACTCTTGCAGCTACAGCTTGAAGGGAAGTAGTCAGAGCGACAGGACTAAACAGCAAAGTTTTATGTAAAAGAAGGGCAACACCGCCCGACAGTCCCAATGTGGATGGTTGTGCAGGCTTGGAAAGAATATTAAAGCCAGAAAGAGTGAAGGTCTTCTGGCTCTGAATTTTAGTTTCTTGAAGAGCTACGACGTAAGGTTTTAACGTTTGACACAGAAGCTGCAGCTCCTCAAAGTTTGAATGTAAGCCAGGATATTCCAATGGATTACTGTACTGTCCATGGTGCAGAGATGAATAGGAGAGAAATCAGTCATCTCCTCGTCATCATCTGCATCCAGTGGAGCGAATCTATTAGAAAGTTGGACAAGACTGTTGGAGTCTTCAGACCTGTTGGCAGGCTTGCCCACAGGTGAAGAAGCCCTGGATTTGGAGATGGTGGAGGTTTCTTTCTCATCTCCACCATCTCCACACTGGGTTGAACTCCCTTGCCCGCACGGGCACTGCTCACGGAAGTTCGAGGCGGGAGGGCTGGCTTTTTAATCTGCCCAGTAGCAGAGAGTAGACTGCTGGGCAGTCTGAGGGGTGGCGGATTTTTTGCCTCCACCAGGGGCACCCACCTTGGACTGGGAGGGTGGTGTCTTTGCTTCCAGAGTTTAACATTCTACTTTCCAACGTTCTTTGAAAATAAATTCATCAGCCTGGCAGCAGACTGAACGGGTTGAGACTTTCTTTAATGCTGAAGCATTCGAAGACACTGTTAATGTTTGGCTGCCAACAACCTGTCTACGTGCCTCAAAAAACGAGATTTTCTTTTCGGTTTTAACCTTCTGGATATTGGACTCCTGAATCCAAACAGGGCAGGTGCGTGAAAAGGAGGGGTGGTCGCCACCGCAGTTCGCACAATGAGCCGGATCTTTACATGGCCCATCATGGGTTGCCTTGCAACAAACACCACACACCTCCTCCCCAGAACAACGGTCTCTGACATGTCCAAACCTCTGGCATTTGAAACATCTCATTGGAGACGGCACATACATTTGCACACGGACATTTAAGTAGCCTACTTTATGACCGGAGGTAGCAAAGGGTTGCAGAATGTCAGAAAGAGGGTGTTGGTGGGCACTCTTTCTGCACCTTTTTTAACTGTCACCCTATGCACCTCCGTCACACCTTGGGATGCAAGCTCTGTCTTGATCTCCGCTTCTGAGACACCTTTCAAATCCGGGCACCGAATAACTCCCTTAGACGAGTTTAACTGCTTATGCGGAGTCACCCGGATGTCTCTGTCCACGAACCTTGTTACCCTCAGCAGCTGTTCCAATTGCTTTTTCGACCTGCACTGGACGAGGAATAAAGCCGTTTCGTAGCCTTTTCACCGACTGAAAGTCACCTGGTAGACCTTGAAAGCCCTTCTGAATTGCAAAAGGACTCAGAGCGGAAATAGGCTTTTCCTGCTCTGTCCCTTCAATCACAAGCCAGGAAGCCCAAAAACCTGTCCTCTGTCTCGTCTCCATATCTGAGTCACTGTCTGAATCCGGTGTCTGGAAATGGGGTCCACTGCCTTCCTCTTCTTTATGGGGGGAATGATTTTTGATAAAGCCATGTTTTATGTGTGTAAAATTTTCGTCTCACCTTTACCCACCCACCATGGAGTCCAACAAAGGGGCCAGGGCCAAGAAGTCACTGTCTTGACCCCTTCCAGGCTTCAGGAGAGATATACAACAAACAGAACGCCCACTAACCCTATCCCCCCTGATCATGCTCAACTCCCGGAACAGAGAGCTGAGCACTGCAGAGGTTAACTTGGCCAGCCGGAGAACTGCCTGTCTTGACCCAGCCCCATGAAGGGGGAGCCGATTAATACACCTGGGCCAGAGTGTACCTCCTGTCTAGGAGAGGTTTGAGCCAAAGTGATGTGTTGAGGGCGGGCCCTCTCAATCACCAGGATCTCATCCCCCTCCGTCACAGGTCGCACCGCACGGCAAACGCGGCGGATCTTAAGAAGACCACAGAGAGAAAAAGAGTGTGTGGAAAAGAAGACTTGAAGGGGAGACGAAGATAGAAAAGAGCCAAATAAGAAAGGCAGAAAACAAGAAAAGGAGAAAGGCGGGTTACTATTAGTCAGGATCCTCACCCTTAGCCTGTCTCTGACATGGGAAGCCCTACCAGGGGCATCAACTCCTTACCACGTTGTGCTTAGGCCAGACACAGCATCTTCGACTTTTCAGGCCTAGAAGCATTTTAAAAAAACTAGCCTATCTTCAAGTATTGATGCCCCCGCCAGCAAAGCCTAAGGGATCACAGACCACGCAAGCCCTCGACCACGGCAAGGTTGCAACCCGTCTCTCGGAGCTACAAGTACTTTTAAGAGTACAAGCGTAAGGAAACTTATCCGCGAGTCACTTTTGAGTACTTTAACAGTCCCGAGAAAAAAAAAAAAAAAAAAAATTCTTTCGATGATTAGTACCGGAAAGTTGCTCCTTCCATAACTGTTAAGCGAGAGGATGGAGGTGAAATTTTAACATAATTC
>JADBJO010004195.1:77999-80499 GCA_016801955.1 Conus betulinus | reverse complement strand
TAAATCTCCAGCATGGGGTGCATGTCACAGGGTATGGCCAACATTCATCTGAATGATTATGACATTTAAATCTCTAGCATGAGGTGCATGTCACAGAGTATGGCTAACATTTATTTGAATGATACTGACACGTTTAAATTATCTAGCGTTGGGTGCATGTCACATGGTATGGCCAATACTCATCAGAATGGTGATAACATGTATCAGACTATGCTAACACTCATAAAAATGTAATCATATCTAATAGACTTTACTAAAATGCATAAGAGAAGCTAACACGGTCTACAAAGACCTGTCGAGCAGAGCTAGAATACATGTTGTGCATGCGGCAGAGAATGCTCACGGAATGATCCTCTGAATCCGGGTGAGAGACACCCTTCAACTCGCAACACACGTCCCAGGGGATCACACAACTCGTCGACTCAAAATGTATCCGTGTTTATGGGCACAACGAGAGAACCCACCGAAAGAGAAACGGACATGGAGAGAAAAAAGAAACGTTAAAAAAAATATGTATGTACTTCGACGATTTAACAATGACCTTATAAAGCATGAAAATATGTGCATTATATTATCTTCGGGTAGATCGCACTGTCATTGCATTTAAAATTTTAAATGTTAAGTATTTTTTCGTTGTTTTTTCCATTCGTTTTTTTTTTTTTTATTCCTTTTTCCACATCTCAAAACAGGATACTGGCACCTTGCCACAGCGCATGTATATTTGAGCACGGGACTTTCGGCCCAGTTTCCAACTTTGTTGGTATGCTGGGTCATGTCTTTTCCTCTTAACCTCTTTCCCACCAATGGTCTAGCATGTTGTCGAGTTGAACGTTAGGAAAAGGACAAACGTTGAAGTAATGGCCGTAAAAGGCTCACATCAGTGAGCACGGAATAACAGATAAAGCCGACCTCCATTTTGGTCACGTGCATTACCAGTTAGGTCCCCTGATGTGAACCTTCTAACGAACCATTTTTGTATCAAGTACTTACCGACGGATGCTTGTGTGTCAACCTCGCTCTCACTCTCACCATCACCATCGTTGTTGTCGCATCGTCGTCATCTTCGTCGCCGTCCACATTTCATGAAAAGATCTACCGGCGGTTGGGCGAACGACCGGGCAGTCATTCACCTCAACGCCTTTGTCCCTTCAGTCACAGGGAGACCGGGTGCGACCAGTCCATTCTTCGACAATGTCTACTTGTGCAGGACATTCGTACACGGCTCGCGTTCTAGCCTAAGCAGCGCTGAAGTACCGAACACAGAGTTCCTCGCTACACATTGAAACTTCGCCAAGTTGCAGGCGTGCCACCATTAAAAGAAATTGTCGTTGTCTCTACCAGTCTGATATGACCCTGTTCTCGTGGTGTCTGTCGCCTTAGTGTTAGATAATCCCTCTACTGTCCCTCGTCTCGGACGGGGGTATACGGCCGTTTACCGATATCACTGGATGTGCGCGTTTACCCGAAAGCAGCTCCCGAACTAATTTTTTGTGTGTGATAGAAAGTGGACCGCTGCTAACCATTGTACAGTAATAAAACAGATTTTTGACCGCAGATCTGTAAACAATGCAAAATGTCTCTGAGGATGCTTCGAAAATTTTTAAAAAAAGAAAAAATAAAAAAAAGAACAAGAATCTTTAAAGTTTCTTTGGTGTGTGTCTTTTTCCTCTTAACCTCTTTCCTACACACACACACACATTGTACATTAAATAATATACAGAAATTCGTGGTCAGTTACATATCGCCCACTGACACAAACGCCCTGGCTACAGAGACGCGTCCACCTGCAAGCTGCATTCAGCTGAGAGTGAGATCAGCTCACTAGCCCGTCGCGGCGGAAGCACAAAGTGGCAGGTGTCCAAGTGTGAACCACGTGTTTCACGTGCTGAGTGTCGTCATCGTGTGTCCATGGCTAGACTGTCGTGGGCCCGCTCCGGACACGCGTTTTCTGTTGCTTTCACGTGCACATGGATGGGCGCAGACAGGCACAAAGACGACAAACACATGCACGCGCGACCATATATACAGAGACAAATGTTTTAATTGAAAAGAGAGAGAGAGAGAGAGAAAGAGACTCGTGACTTTAATGTGAGGCCATCAGCCTATTCACACATGAGTACGCAACAAAAAGTCAATCAATTTTATATAATTAGAACAAAAAAATTTACCATGACTGCAACCAAACATTCTTTCCATGACAGTATGTACATGCAGAATTCTGTCTTAATTATACATTAATACTTCTAAGTACGTTTTTTCCTTATGAGCGTAAAGTAGGTATAAATATTATTGTTTTTAAAACATATAATATTAATACTGTTGATACTAGCATACAAAACATGTTTTCTATTCCATTTCCCTCATCGTAATATCGTTCACATATACAGTAAAATGCCTTTCTTCCCTACGTGGTATAATTCTCCGGAAAAGCCGGAGAGAGAGAGAGAGAGAGAGAGAGAGAGAGAGAGAGAGAGAGAGAGAGAGAGAAACAGATGAGACA
>JADBJO010004195.1:67999-75499 GCA_016801955.1 Conus betulinus | reverse complement strand
TCAGGAGGTCACCCACCAAAGGAGACACTGCACTACTGCCGAGCCACTTCGATGAGCTGAAGCCCCTCGCCGACACTGACGACTATAGTTGCATCGTCGCGAAACCAGTGTGAGCTCTTCTCTCCGGAGGGCGTCGCCATGTCTGTCCATCAACGCTCCCAATAAATCGTCCATTACAGGTGATCCCCGAAAGAACCAAACCAGGTGCATAGACATGGAGGGGTTATCAAAACTGAGGTCACCATGAACGGGCAAACTGAGACGTACTTGAGACGTTTATGCTGATACATGAGGATGACGATGATGACGATGATGCTACGGATTGGCAAGGATGTACTCTAAGCTTACATTTATACAATCTCTCAGCGTCAGCCAGGCCCGAGAGATGCAGACACCCACACTGTTGGTCTGGAAATTTGAAAAAACGCTCTCAGAGATGCATCCACAAAGTGAATGATTCCCGACTGTGTGACACAACTCTTCCAAATTGAGCCCACAGCAAACGCAACTCTGGGTAGGAACCAGTCGCGGCAGAAAAATCCCGCAAAGAAATGACTCTGATGGGAATCGAACCCACTACCTGTCAACTGGGAGTCTGTGACCGTGAAAACTTTGCAAGGACGGTTGGTAAAGATCAAATGCTCACACGTTTAACAATTGTTAAAAAAAATCCGGGATCATAATTTGTACGTAGCTTTAACAGGCTTTGAAAGGGCTTCTAATTTGTTTCAGCAAAACATGCTTTAGCCTGTTCTCTTGATAAAAGGATTGAAGATCAGTGTTGTGAAGTGAGAAGTCTGTTGATTTGCATTTCAGATACCTGTTCTTTGATCTTTGATTTTTTTTTTTTTTTTTTGCATAAGGAATTTGCAGTACCTGTGTGGCACTGCTAGCTGTTTATATATAATAATGTCATCTTGATGTCATCTTGACGTCAATTTCTTGACGTCAATTTCTTTTGGTGAGTTTTTTTTTTTTTTTTTTTTTATCTTGTCCGTTTTTTCGTTGGCTTTGTTAGGCTGAATATATACCCTGAATGTATCCGTGCACCAGGGTTCTTTTCGTGTGGAAGTCGGCCAGGAGCTTTGAAGTGGCCAATGGGCCGCTCTGGCACTGGAGCAACGTTCCACACGGAATGATGTGGGACGAGATAGAGTGTTCCAGGAGTTACCGTCAAGAAATCTGACGGGATGTGGACATCACTGGAGTGGTGATGGTTGTTGCAAGGGGAGAGAAAGAATGTTTGAACGGAACTGGAATTCTTACGTGCTACAAAGTGGACATACTTTGAAGTGGCAAAAGTTTCTCTCTCTCTCTCTTGTTGGCTTAAACTCTAGTCTCCCAGATCACTCTCTCTCTCTCTCTCTCTGGACATGAACAAGGACAACAGTGTGTTAGAACACTTGAGTGTGCAGCAAGTAAGTGTGTGTTATCTGTGCAAAGGGCCATATGTGTCATCACGTGCGAGTGTGTGTCTGTGCGCGTGTACGTGCATGGTGCATGCGCGCGCGCGCGCGCGTGTGTAAGAGTGTGTTTGTGTGTGCGTACATGCGTGCGTGTGTGCATGCGCGAGCGTGCGTGCGTGTATGTGCGTGCGTGCATATGTGTGTGTGCGTGCGTGCGCGCGCGCGCGTGTGTGTGTGTGTGTGCGCGCGCGCGTGCGCGCGTACAAAATATCAAACACTATCATATTACACGTACTCAACCGTTTTTATCGATAAGTCAAATGTCGCTATACTGTGACATTCTGCTTGCTGCGTTTGGCTGTCTTCAATTTCCTTACACTTACCAAGAGTCACGACACCACACAACACATATTAGAATCACATGCATAATAACGTTTTCAACGATAGTGGAATCGATGCTTTATTGGCGCAGAGTCTGATGTGTCAACAGTTGAACTGTAACAAGAAAGGCCAACAAAAGGTACATTCTCCCATATACGGCTGTCCCTTTGGTGGTGGTGGTCTTATTCTGCATATGTGAATCTTCTGGTCACCTGTTCCATTTCACAATGAAAACTTCTGCCAAACCTCTCACACGCAGCAACAACACAATAGTGTCGTGCTGACTCTATCGGCGACACATGCCCTTAACTTTGCTGTCTAGACGTTGTGTTACACGCCGTGTCTGTGTAGGCTATGTCTGCGTTGTTCCAGGGCCACGCATATCACGTGCAAGACCAGATTCAGCGCCATGTTGACAGGCAGGACAAAGGCTGTTACAGCAGAACGGATTTCATCAGGCATGGACCGCTGTGTGTGTGGGCAGCAGCACCACCAGAACTGCCACCAGGAACCAGCCACAGGCGTTGGTCACTGAGATGTTCATAGTACGACGAGCAGTCATCCAGCTGGACTGACTTTTGGGAGTTGACCATAAATACAATGGGGCTGGCACACAAATGATGATGTAGATGTACACCTGACATGTCATTGTCACTGTCATCAGCAGCATGTTCACTATGATCAATACATGTGTGAGACATTTTGAAGAGCCCCTGGGGTACGAGTCAAAGGAAGCCAGACACACAGACTGGTTTGATGTTGCAGGGTCCACAGATTAAGGTATGGTGAAAAGAAGTAGAAGAACGTTGGAGAAAGAAGAGATGCGTGGGGGTGACTTTGATATAGGAAAGGGTGGTTACAATATGCTGGAGGCGATAAAGACCCTGAATGTGTCGTGTTTTCTGAAGGACTATCTTCTGTACAAGCAGCACGTGTTTGACAAAGAAGCCCTGTCGCCATGTAAGGTCAGGCTTGCCTGGTTTGAGGAATCCACATGAAAGGAAAACAAGCATTGGGGGTGGTCGTGCAACCGAGACTGACTCTGGTATCATTTCCTGATGTGACTGTGTTAGAACAAGGCGAAGTGACTACACACGTTGGCCATTGTCCTTGGGGCCTCAGTGTCTGTTTTGACCTCAGCTTATAATAGTGACGGGTTCAGGGCTCTGCCTCGTGACGCTAGTCGCTGTGACCTAGGATACGATTATGCAGAAAGTTCTCCTATCTTGAATGCTCACTGTCATTAGAGCTTTCTAGTCTTCCCCTTTTTTTTGTCTGTTCATGTATGGCATTACAACGGCATTGTTACTCACAGACATTAATCTGATGCATCTCATCCAGGCTCTCGGATACAAAGTCACACATCAGCTTGTCCTTTCGCAGCGCAGGCATCGATAGTTCAGGCAGACGGATGGATTCCAGGTTTTAGTCAGAGACTTCCAGGATTCTAAGTGAGATGGCCATTCATGTTGTAAGTGAACGTGCCTATGACAGACACAGGGACACATGAAAGTATCTGTCTGGTATCTATTCGCATGACACACCAGGGATTGGTATCATAGTGAGCTGACTGCATTCGGAACTGAAACAAACTTAAAAGAAGGTTTACTGTTCCGCTGAACAGAAGGCTGTGAATGGTGTATGTAAACTGGATGGATGGATGGAAGGTCTGAGCAAAGTTGAGGATGTTGCAGCGGTCTTGTTCTGGCATGGATGTGGCTCCCAGTCCATCATCAATGTATCTTTTGTAGAGCTCTGGTGCCAGGCCTGTATAAGAGGCTAGTAGGCGGTGTTCCAGACGTCCCATTAAAAGATAGGCATAACATGGTTTCATTTTGGTTCCCATAGCCACGCCACTGGTTTGTGAGAAGATATGGTTGTTGAATTCAAAGGTGCTGAGGGTTGGGACTAATTCTGCAAGACTTACCAGTGTAGCTGTGGGAGGGGTTGCTGAAAGAATGTGAGAGCCTTCAGTCCGTCACGTGAGGGATTGAAGTGTACAGTGAGACATCAAGTGGGAAGAGGAGGCTGGACTGGAAAGTAGGGTCCGTGTTGTCATGAATTGATCATGTTGGGTGTGTGGGATGTATTTTTGAGGTATGTGGGGAGATTTTGTGCTATGGGTTGGAGGAGAGAGTCTAAGTACTGTGAAATTTAATCTGTAAGCTGCTGAAAGAATGGGTCTGCCAGGTGTTGTTTTGTGTGTTTTTTGGGAAGAAGGTAGAAATTTGGTTGTTTGGTCTCTGTCATTATGAGCAGTTTGGCTGTCTTTGCTAAGCTGATATGTTTGACTTCTTGCTGGGCTGTATTTCAGATGAGTTTCTGGTGTTGAGGGAGGGGTGATGCTATGAGTGGTGTGTGTAGAAATGTGTCAGACAGTTGTCTGCGTGCTTCCTTTATGTAAAGCTGTTTGTCTGCCGGCTGGACGACAAATATCCTGTCGTTGTCTCAGTGATTCAAGGGCGTTTTGATCTTCCCATGAGAGATTGGAATGATGGACAGGTTTGGATTTCATTTTGGCGATTTCCTTTTCGCACAAATTGATATAAGATTCTACTTTATTGGATTTGTTGAGAGGTGATTGGCGGAACTCTGGGTTTTGGAAAAGGTCAGCCAAAAATATCTGAGGTCTCTGGTAGTCGGGGCTTGCTAACGATTTCAAGCGCAACCATCCATCGTAATTTTCTGAAAAAAACATTCAGTATCAAGGTGGTTTTGATATTTGTTGGTGATAGGTTGAATGGGAATAAATTCCGAAGTTAATGAAAAAAAAATCTCAACCAGGAGTGTAAGAACATCCCTGAAGATCACTAAACTCAAACGCATAATCCTGAAGTGTGAGGCTAAATGTGAAAAAAGAGAGAGAATGAGAGGGATAAAAACCACACGATATTTCACTATCAAAAGGCATGAACATGGCTTCTCAGGACAGAACACGAGCTATACAATCGCTGTGCAACAAACAAAATGATGATTTTTTAAAACTGAAAATTCACTTTGAAATACACGTTTCATTTTATCGATCTAAAGTTTTAATTGATAAACAATGCACAACATGTATGTAGATAGCTGTGGTCGATTGTGTGCGAATTTGTTATCTTTTAGGGCTGTTGTGCTTTGTGTTTGGATTTGGAACTGTGCACGATGATTTATAAAGTGTTCAAGATGAAAAGTGTAAACCCAGCAAGTTTGTGTGCTTTAATGACTGTGATATCTTTTCTGTTGAATTTGTGTGACAGTGCAGTTTCGCATTTCCAACATGGCGGACATGTAAACAATGCAGGTATGTTTTATACCCGTGAAACACTTTTAAAATTCAGACACTTAGCAGACACCAGCGCTCATCCATTTCATTTATTTCCACCAGACATTTTATCAGCAAGTTTCAAGAAACAATCAAGTAAAGACAACCAGAAAGACAGCAAATCAAGCAAGCGGAAGAGAGGACAGAGAGGGGGGGGGGGAAAAAAAGACTGAAGAATAACGGTACTTACACCCCCCTCCCGTCAATCGTTTTAGCCAACGTCCGATCGATCAGACCAGTTTCACAAAACAATAATTTTGATGAACTGCAAGCAAGCGTACGTCATTTAAACGAATTTAGAAATGCGAATGTGCTGTGTTTTTCTGAAACCTGGCTGAGCGAAGAAATAGCAGACGACATTTTAGCTTTGGACGGATTTGGTGTGCCACTGAGAATGGACAGAGACAAGCGCGTGACAGAGAAATCAAGGGGGGGGGGGGTGTGTATGTACGTGAGCGAGAAGTGGTGTAACAGTGAGAACGTTAAAGTGCGTCGTCAAGTGTGTACGCGTGACGTGGAACTTTTAGCAGTGTCACTGCGACCGAAATACCTGCCACGTGAGTTCGGACAGCTCTTCATGACTGTTGTTTACGTGCCACCATCCGCAAATACTGTACGTGCAGCTGCAGAAATCACGGACTCTGTTCACGCTCTGCAGGCCATGTCACCCGACGCACCGTGCTTTATCCTCGGAGATTTTAATGACTGTGACCTCAATTCAAGCCTGCCTTCTTTTAAACAGTATGTGTCATGTTTTACAAGAAAGGATAAAATACTTGATTTATGCTACTGTAATACCATCTGCATACAAGTGTGTTCAGCTCCCCCCTGTTGGTCAGTCTGATCACAATGCCATTCATCTCTTGCCAGCTTACAGACCAAAAGTGAAAACACAACCTATCACTAAAAAGCAAGTGCAGTGTTGGACACAAGAAAGTGTTGATGAATTACAGGCTTGTTTTGAATGTACAGATTGGAATTTGTTTTTGAATTCTAGTTTTGACATTAACGAAGCCACCGATGTTATTTCCAGCTACATTTCTTTCTGTGAACACATGATTGTACCTACTAAAACTATCAAAATATTTCCCAACAACAAACCTTGGGTTACAAAATCTCTGAAAAAACTCTAAATGAGAAAAAAAAAAGCTTTTCAATCAGGCAATAAAAGCGATCGTAAGGTTGTACAAAAGAAAAACTGCAAACGGAGATTGAAGAATCAAAGAGAGCTTACAAGAGAAAAAAAAGTTGAAAACATGTTCCAGAATGGAAATATGCGAGATGCATGGAAAGGAATAAAGGTTTTATCAGGTTCAGGTAAATGTTCAAACCAAAATATTAGTAACAAAAAAACAGCAAAAGAACAAGAAGCAATTTGCAGAAAAAGCTGAACGATTTTTACTGTAGATTTGATGATAAAGATTTTAGTAAAGAATTAAAGGAAGTGAAGGAAGAACTCCAAAGCAATGTTAAAAACGATGTTGATGGAAGTGATTCTGTTGTGATTGAGGAAAATGATGTTCAGTTGTTTTTTTCAAACGTTTAAATGTGAGAAAGGCAATGGGCCCTGATAATATCTGTGGAAAATTGTTGAAGGTGTGTGCTTCTCAGCTCTCCTATGTTTACAGTCGTTTGTTTACCTGGTCACTTAGAGAATGTATAATTCCTTTTTATGGAAAAAAAAATGCACTGTATGTCCTGTTCCCAAAAAAACGCAACCCAAGCTGTTTAAATGATTACCGACCAGTTGCCCCTCACATCTGTTGCAATGAAATGTCTTGAAAGAATTGTCCTCAGTTATGTTTTAAAAAGATACTACACAGTACCAAGACCCGTTTCAGTTCGCATACCAACAGAACAGATCAACAGATGATGCCACACTCACACTTCTCTCCATCATGCTTTTTCACACCTCGAAAAACCTGCCTCCTTTGTACGCATTCTCTTTATTGATTTCTCATCAGCATTCAACACCATACAACCACATCTGATGGCAAAGAAACTCATTAACATAAATGTGGGTAACAAGCTCATTCTTTGGATAATTGATTTTTTTACACAGAGGACACAGTCTGTTCGATATCAAAGTGTTGTTTCGTCTTCCAGAGTCATCATTTCAACTGGCGCACCCCAGGGTACTGTTTTATCACCAGTGCTTTTTACTCTGTACACAAATGATGTTCAGGAAGTGATTCAACTTTGTACATTAAATATTCAGATGACTCAGCACTTGTGATCTTTCCAACTCTGATTCTGTTTACTTCAAGGAGGTTCAAAGATTTGTTGACTGGTGCGATCATAACTATCTTGATCTGAATGTAACAAAAAAAAGAAAGAAATGTTGATTGATTTTAGAAAGAATCCAAAAGCTGTACCACCACTTTTTATCAAAGGTGCTGAAGTAGAACG
>JADBJO010004195.1:55499-57999 GCA_016801955.1 Conus betulinus | reverse complement strand
CCACCTCCCTCCCCGAAACCCAGGGGCTTTTCATACACTACCACTGAGATCAATGGTTGTTGGGGTTAAAAAGTCTTGAACTATATGCAGTCTGACCCTAAGGCCACACCAGACTGATGGGTTTCATATGTGTGGGGCGTTCCCTCCATGGTCCTTCCCTGACACGAGGCTCTGTCAGGGCAATCATTTATGATTTCTAACATTAACAATTCCTTTCTATGGATTCTTAGGACTTTCGTCGTTAGAACCCTTTTTTTCTGATGTAGAAAAACAAGTTCAGCGTAGTCGTCTCATTTTCGCCAATTACAGGAACAAGATATGGGGAAATCATGTGGGTTAGCATGTCTGTGATTATATTCTACAAAAAAAAAAAGTCAATGAAATATATATATATATATCTGACAGCAAACAAACAAACAAAAATTTGTAATTTAAAGAGATGTGTAACGGGTGTTTTTTTGTGACTTGTGAGCTGACTTCAACGTGGTAACAGCCCTGATATGGCCCTTTGCGGTCGGCTAGGCTATAAGCAGCATTACCTTACCTTACACACACACACACACACACACACACACACACACACACACACACACACACCAACCCACACAAAAAACACACACACTAATCCACACACTAATCCACACACACAACACACACACACACACACCAACCCACGTTACAGCCTTTCTCTGTATGAATGTTTTAGTCGGCATTAACACACACACACACACACACACACACACACACACCACACACACACACACACACACACACACAACACACACACACACACACACACACACACACACACACATATATATATATATAATTGTGTTGCTAACCAACAATAACTTTAAAAAAGTGCTCAACCGGGTTGGGAGCGGTATCTATTAAAACTTTGATTAAAATGTAAATGCTAAAACCATAGATGTGTGTGTGTGTGTGTGTGTGTGTGTGTGTGTGTGTGTGTGTGTGAGTACCCCCTTCTCCCTCCCCCTGCCCCTTTCCCTATTTCTTCTTCAGCCATGTGGCAGGTGTTCTCTTAATCACTCTTTCAATCTGATATGAACCCATATACTATCTTAAAGCAACGAGGGGAAAAAATCAGTTACCTCCTACCTCCCCCTGAACCCCCTCCAGCTCAAATGGTACCCTTAATCTCTATCAATCGTAGTAACTTGCATTAAAATCTTTTTAAAGCGACCGAAAAAAAAAATCCTTCCCTCTCTCTCGCTCATTCGCCCTCCCCTTCTTCCATCACAACCCCCCACCCCCCCCCTACACCACCACTGACATTAGCGGGAGTGAGGTTGTGGGCGGAGGGGAATATAGAGCTAAAGCGATGACTGGAGGAGGGTGAGGTTGTGGGCGGAGGGGAATATAGAGAGCGAAAGCGATATAACTGGAGGAGGGGGTGAGGTTGTGGGCGGAGGGGAATATAGAGCTAAAGCGATATAACTGGAGGAGGGTGAGGTTGTGGGCGGAGGGGAATATAGAGCTAAAGCGATGTAACTGGAGGAGGGTGAGGTTGTGGGCGGAGGGGAATATAGAGCTAAAGCGATGTAACAGGAGGAGGGTGAGGTTGTGGGCGGAGGGGAATATAGAGCTAAAGCGATATAACTGGAGGAGGGTGAGGCTGGGTGGAGGGGAGGGGTGGAGTGGAGAGGCAAGAGGTGAATGGAGAGGAAGATGGGTGGGGATGGGGGTTAAAAAGAGTTAAGGCCACGTCAGTTCGTATCAAGACAGTATGTCATTTTTTTTCTTTTGGCGAAACCCCACGTTGAAATCCTAGTGGTAGGCCGATGGAGGGGCGGGGGATAGAGAGGGGGAGGGTGCCTCTGGCTGAGCCCCGCAGCTCTATAAAACTCGACAGGTGACCAGTGAATTCATTGCTGTGAATACACCTCACTGTACTCAACAAACTTTGGGACGATTTCTGTTCATCAGGTGAGAATTCATGTTCCTCGTTTGTCGCGCTGGGCATGACGTATTCTGCTTGTCTTCGGCTTGCGTGGTTGAGGTGTCCAGATGGGAACAGCCGTCAGATTTTACTAAGCTCTGCTTGCAGTGAGGCTTGTATCCAGTTTGTACTGTAGGCTCGGTTTGTTGCGACTGCTTCTCAGGCAGGCCTGCCCATCTGTATCAGACCAAAACAGCTGGTGAGAAACTGTGCCAAAACAAAGCGACTGGAGGAAATCATTGGCGTGTAATGTTTATATGGTGCGTTGATATTGATACCCGCTTATGCGTTTGATTGTTTAAAACATCGTAAAATATTGATAGGTCATCTGCTCTCTGAGTAATGAACATCGTCTGCCATTTCTTTTTTCCTGAACTGTAATACCGTCTGCTACAACAAATGTAGATGCTTTGCAGCAGCTCGTCATTAGTTTGTCTGCCAGAATTGAAACCTTATGTTTTTAACCAGCAAGTCAGGACCTTCTTTTCCTGTAAAACACTTGTTCTTTTCTTCAGTGGCAGCGTTTAGTACTTAGAGATA
>JADBJO010004195.1:40646-48146 GCA_016801955.1 Conus betulinus | reverse complement strand
ACCACTGTGACTGATCATAAGTGTTTCTATAGGCCCTCTGATATTCTGATATCACTGTAGCTAATAAGGGGTTGCTGTGTGTGTGTGTGTGTGTGTGTGTGTGTGTGTGTGTGTGTGTGTGTGTGTGTGAGTGTGTGTGTGTGTGTGTGTGTGTGTGTGTGTGTGTGTGTGTGTGTGTGTGTGTGTGTGTGTGAGAGAGAGAGAGAGAGTCCTAACTGGAAGTGGTGGAAAGGATGCATTTGAGTCAGACCTCTAAATTGACATTCGTGTAACCTTGAATATGTCAGCAGTATGGCTAGTGTGGAAAATTTGTCTGTGACAGCCCTGAAAATGGACACGTCTACAACTTAGCAGATGGGTGTGCTTTTTTGTCAGTATTCAAAACCGACATCATTGTAGCTGTTGCTGAAGATCTATTTATTTATCTATTCACTTGTTCATTTTTGCGTCATCTCTCAAATTCCACGGTATTATATCTGGTGTGGATGGTGTGTTTGTTTCAGCTGTCTGAACTGACATTACTATAGATGGTGCAGAGTGTCTTAGTATCATCCCTCAAAACTGACACCACTGTGCCTGTGCCTTGCGTAGGATGTGTCTGAATCATGAAGCAGGTGGTGTGGAGGGCCAAGTGTGAGGCAGAGGAGGCGCGGGAGTGAGGTTGTGGGCATGTAGAGCTAAAGCGATGTATCCGGAGGAGGGCGAGGCTGGATGGAGGGGAGAATTTGAGTGGAGAGGTAGGAGGTGAATGGAGAGGAAGATGGGTGGGGATGGGGATTAAAAAAGGATTAAGGCCACGTCCGTTCGTATCAAGACAGTATGTCATTTTTTTTTCTTTTGGGCGAAACCACATGTTGAAAGCCTAATGATGGGCTGATGGAGGGGCGGGGGATAGAGAGGGGAAGGGTGCCTCTGGGTGAGCCCCGCAGCTCTATAAAACCTGACAGGTGACCTGTGAGTTCATTGCTGCGAATACACCTCACTGTACTCAACAGACTGCGGGACGCTTTCTCTTCATCAGGTGAGAATTCATGTTCCTCGTTTGTCGCGCTGGCCATGACATATTCTGTTTGTCTTCGGCTTGCGTGGTTGATGTGTCCAGATGGGAACAGTCGTCAGATTTTACTAAGCTCTGCTTGCAGTGAGACTTGTATCCAGTTTGTATTGTAGGCTCGGTTTGTTGCCACTGCTGCTTCTCAGGCAGGCCAGCCCACCTGTATCGGATCAAAAACAGCCGGTGAGAAACTGTGCCTAACAAAGCGACTGGAGGAAATCATTGGCGTGTAATGTTTATAATGGTGCATTAACTTTGATACCAGCTCTCGCGTTTGAATGGTTTTAAGCATCGTAAAATATTGATAGGTCATCTGCTCTCTGAGTAATGAACATCGTCTGCCATTTCTTCTTTTTTTTTTTTTCTGAACTGTAATACCGCCTGCTACAACAAAATGTAGGTGCTTTGCAGCAGCTCGTCACTAGTTTGTCTGCCAGCACTGAAACCTTATTTTTTTTTACCAGCAAGTCAGGACCTTTCTTTTCCTGTAAAACACTTCTTGTATTCAGTGGCAGCCTTTAGTACTTAGAGATAAAAATTCAATTTCAAATTCAAATTTAACTGTTTACTTAAAGAAAAAAAAAAACTACTGAAAACAAATACGATTTATTAGAATTTCTGTTACGAAGTGACGTGCGTTTCTTTCGGCTGATAATATTCCTGCTAAATTTGGCAGACAGGCCGGAGAATATGTGAAGCAGCGTTTCATCAGTTACTCCCCTAATCATCAGCTGCCGTCAGCACCCCACATTTTCATAAGATTGTCGTGCTATAATTTAGACAGAGAGTGATGAAACAAAATTAATTACATCTACTTTATTTACATCATATACAAATGTGATGTTGAGGTTTTCTCTCCTTTTCCCATTTTCAAAACATTTTTTTTTTCCATTTTCACCCACCTCTTTGTATCTTCTTCTTTTCTTTCTTTCTTTCTTTCTTACCATTAGATTTTTTGAAATTATTTATTCGTTTATTTCATTTATTTGTAGATTTGTTATCATTTTTATATCCATCTTGGACTTGCTAGGGAAAGATCTGTTTCAACATTTGCTATTTTGGGAAGTCGGGATAGAGGCGGAGTTTGCAGAAGACGCTCGTTGGCTAAATTGGTTGTAACTCCTTTGATTGAAAAACGATAAAACAAAGAAAACTTTGTTATTGTTGTTGTTACTGTTGTTGTTGTTGTTATTTGTTTTTGTCCCCAGATTCCATCCAAATTTCTCTGTGCGTCTCTCGCTTGCTCGTTCTCTTCCTCATCTCTGTCTGTCTCTCTCTTTTTTTTTCTCTCTATCTGTCCTCCTCCCTATCTCTCCTGACACACACATGCACCTTCTCTCTCTCTCTCTCTCTCTCTCTCTCTCTCTCTCTCTCTCTCTCTCTCTCTCTCTCTTAGTCTCTTGGCGAGGCAAGGGCAAGATGAAAAAGTATGTGTTTATTTATCTGTTACCCTTGGATATAAAGATCAGCATCATCATCATCATCATCATCATCATCTCTCTCTCTCTCTCTCTCTCTCTCTCTCTCTCTCTCTCTCTCTCTCTCTCTCTCTCTCTCTAACTTTACATACATCATTACAATGTTTGTTGTTTATTCACATGACGACTGTTATCGTTATCGTTATGTTTCTTTGTCTTTTCTTTCTTCGAACAAACTTTACACATATATGACCAGCCGCCGTGGCGAAGTGGTTAGCGTCGCGGACTCCCGGCTGGGAGGTCCTGGGTTTCGAATCCCATCAGAAGTCATGTGGGTTTTTCTGCCCCGACCGCTCCTACCCAGAGTTGAGTTTGCTACGGGCTCAGTTGGGAAGACTGGGACCACACAGTCGAGTTTCATCCACTTAATGGATGCGTTTCTGAGAGTGTTGCTCAAAATTTCCTGACCATCACTGCAGGTGCCTGTATCTCTCGGGCCTGGTTGACGCCGGGATATATTATGAAAGGAAGCGTAGAGTACAGCCCTGTCATGAAGGCTCAGACCGAAATGGAAATCCGTAGCATCATCTTAATCATCCTCATTCTCATCGTTCAGCATTTAAAAAAAAAAGATGTCTCAAGTTCTGTGGCCTTCATGCCCTGCTCTCATGGTGACCTCAATTTCGATGTCCTCTCCACGTCTGTGGCCTTGGTTTGGTTCCGTCGGGGTCACCGGTATCGGTGGGTCCATGGGGGCTGTCGTTGGACGGACGTGGTGGCGCCCTCCGGAAGGAGAGCTCACTTGCGCCGGCTCCGCGACTAAGCAATTATTGTCGTCAGTAGGGGGCTTAGTAGTGGTGTCCTGCGTATGTTAGATCAGAACAGGCGCCACTGAACACCACCGGTGGGTTGCCTCTCGACGACTTGACGTTGACCGCTCCCTGTGGATTGCCGGTGCCGGGGCTGCGGCGAGGGCCGACCGGGCTGTGGCTGTGGACGGGGTGTCGGAATGAGCGGCGTGGGTGCACTGCCTCTGAAGTCGCGCAGAGGTTGGGACAGAAAGAAAAAAAAACAAAAAAAAAAACAAACAAAAAAAAACTTTACAGATATGACAAAATACGCTTATTAAGCTTCTTAATCATTTTGTTAACAAGGCCCTACAAAGTACAGACGTGAAGACGCACGCACGTACTCATGTTCCTAACATTTGTAAATGCACACACAGAGGCTACCCACAGGCATGCAAGTTGGATCTGTAATTTTTTATGTGTATGTTATATCATATCATTTGAATATGGGCCATTTGATTTTTGACATGCTCGCGGGCGAGTTTGAACGCGCGCGCGGGGGAGCTCTCTCTCTCTCTCTCTCTCTCTCTCTCTCTCTCTCTCTCTCACACACACACGCGCACACACACACACACACACACACACACACACACACACACACACACACACACACACACACACACACACACACACACACACCCCATGCATGCACACAAGCACGGACACACACACACACACACACACACACACACACACACACACACTGTTTTTCTCCTCTCTATATTGGGGGGATCACTTCCGGCTGGCGAAGTGTTGACACTGACTGACAGGACTGCGACGTTTAAGTGAAGTATCTCTGATCTGACTCCTACATCAACCCGGAGAGTACCTACCTGGTCATCATCATGCCAGAGAGTATCTGGTCGTCACCATGCCGGAGAGTACCTGATCGTCACCATGCCGGAGAGTACCTGGTCATCATCATGCCAGAGAGTATCTGGTCGTCACCATGCCGGAGAGTACCTGGTCATCATCATGCCAGAGAGTATCTGGTCGTCATCATGCCGGAGAGTACCTGATCGTCATCATGCCGGAGAGTACCTGGTCATCATCATGCCAGAGAGTATCTGGTCGTCATCATGCCGGAGAGTACCTGGTCATCATCATGCCGGAGAGTACCTGGTCATCATCATGCCGGAGAGTACCTGGTCATCATCATGCCAGAGAGTATCTGGTCGTCATCATGCCGGAGAGTACCTGATCGTCATCATGCCGGAGAGTACCTGGTCGTCATCATGCCGGAGAGTACCTGGTCGTCATCAACCCGGAGAGTACCTGGTCGTCATCATGCCGGAGAGTACCTGGTCGTCACCATGCCGGAGAGTACCTGGTCGTCATCATGCCGGAGAGTACCTGGTCGTCATCAACCCGGACAGTACCTGGTCGTCATCATGCCGGAGAGTACCTGGTCGTCACCATGCCGGAGAGTACCTGGTCGTCATCATGCCGGAGAGTACCTGGTCGTCATCAACCCGGACAGTACCTGGTCGTCATCATGCCGGAAGCTGCTTTAAGTTTTCGGTCAGTGTGCGGAGGCTTTGTGCGGTCTTCATACAGTTCATGGCTCGACGAGCGTTGAAGAAGAAAGCCATTGTCTTTCGAACAATAAAACTACGCAAACGGGTACACGGTGTCATGGTTGGCTTACTCCTGGCCTATTTGTACGCCGGCGTTTTTCTACATTGCTGTGGAGACGTGGAGCTGAACCCTGGACCTGGCGGAAAGGCAAAAGTCTTCGGCAGTCCCGCTTGAAGGGCACCAGTGACGGCTCTGCTGGAGCTTCTTCTCCTTCACGGACAGCCGGTGACCCGGCGCTGAAGGACATCATGGCGACCCTTCACAGTAAGTTCAACGAAGTGAAGGAAGATATCCGACAAGTTAAAGACATGTTTGCTGGGCTACAGGAAGAGATGATTGAACTGAAAGAGGAAGTGATAAATTTAAGAAGTGAAAATCAAACTCTGAAAGAACAAAATGAAAGTCTCTGGGAAATGTTGTGAACTTAGAAATGAAGGCTGACGGCTTGGAGGGACGGTCCAAAAGTAACAATATAATCTTTTATGGTATCCACCGACAGGAAAATGAAACTAAAGAGCAATGTGAAGGTGTGATTAGAGATGTACTGACGGACAAACTGGATCTGACACAGGACATTGACTTTGACCGACTCCACAGACTCAACAAAAAGAAGAGAGATTCCCCTGTTATTGGCCGGTGTACCTTTTTCAAGGACAAGGAAAGAATTCTTAGTAAGAGAAGTAACCTTCGGGGCAGCAACATATTCATTGGGAAAGATTTCGCCGCGCGTGATAGGGAGATTCGGCGGAAACTTGTCCCTCATCTAAAGACAGCCAGAAAAGAAAATAAGAAGGCGAATGGTTTTTGACCACCTCATTATTGACGGGAAGAAATTTGTGTTGGATCATCAACAAAACCTAATGCCAATACAATAGGGATACGGCCGGCCTGGCATACATAAAGAACGGTACACGTTGTTATGTCTTAAAAAGAGATCTTGTTACTAAAGTTTTACATAACACAGAGGGAACAAAAACATTAGAGTCACCATCTTCCTCTAGTTCTGACAGAATGTATTCACGTGCAAGTGGCGTTGTTCCCCGTGAGCTTGTGACAGAAGATGACACCGCAGCCATGTCAGCTCGCGATTGCGTGCGCGAGGATCGTATGAACACGTAACCTTCCACCAGCTGTGTTGATGTGTATTTTGAGAGTGGCAGTGAGAATTGTACGCAGCAGAGGAAGGGTGCATGCGGACGAGAGCGAGAAAGGATAAACGTGTGTGTGGATGGAAATCGTTTGTCGTTTTTACATCGGAATGTCAATGGATTGTTATCGAAGATTGGTGATCCTAACTTTCTCTCTTATATAACATCGTTTGACATAGTTTATCTTGTTGAAACTTTCGTTGATTGTTTACAACCTTTTTCTTTTCATACCCATGAGATTTTCTGTAAACCCTGCTTTACAATTCACACATCAAGGAAGACGATCGGGGGGGGGGGGGTTGCGGAGGGGGGGGGGGGGGGGGGGGGAATAATTTGTCTCGTGAAAAAAGAACTGTTGCAATATGTGAAAGCAATTGATGTTGATTACAACAACGTCATTATGTTTGTTATTTCTGGAAGTCTACTTAATTTGACCAAAGATGTTTTTTATGTATGTACATATGTACCACCGGAAAATTCACCATACTACTGGTATTTTGATGTTGATAATGGTATATGTGCACTAGCAGATATTCTCACAGATAAGGTCTTTGAATTTCCTAATATGTAAATTCTTTTAAGCGGAGACCTTAACAGCAGACTTCTAATATCTGTCAGGATACAGGTGCTAATGGCACTGTTTATAGTGCAGGTTTAAAAAATGATTCTTTTCGAATTAAAAAGGTGTCTGAAGACAAAGTATTAAATAGATATGGTAAGTGTTTACTAAGCATGTGCACAGCTCTAGAATTATGCATTTTAAACGGAGTATGTAATGGCGGCCGCCAAGGTCGTTCCACATACGTTTCTCATACAGGTAATAGTGTTAATGATTATTTCTTGGCCTCTGTTGATCTTTATGTATGTATTATGCCATTATGTTCTACGTATGTAAAAGAACGCATTGAGTCCGCTCACTTGCCTTTAGAATTTCATGTGAACTTTTATCGGGACGATAAACTTCATAGGGATCAAGATAATGTGATTGAAAATTGTAAGTTTATTGAAAAATTTGTGTGGCGGGAACAGAATGATGATTTATTTCATGCACTGATGAACAATGAAGGTACTAAATCTTTATTTGAAGCAGCAGTTGACCTCACACATGTGGACATTAACTTGGCATTGAATACGTTTAACAATTGTATGAGAAAACAAGCAGAGTGAGCAGAGTGTATGAAAACGAGGATCAGAATTGATGAAAGAACACGTAACGAAGCGTGGTTTGACCTAGAATGTCAAGCAGCTAAAATGTCTACCAGAAAGCTTCTAAGAATATTTGCAGAACATTGGATGTCACTGACAGGTCGAATTATTGTATCTCTCGAAGTGAATATAAGAAGCTATTACAGAAGAAGGAAAAAGAATACAACGCTCGTTTATTAAATAATCTTGTTTATTCGGTGAATGATACCAATGATTTTTGGCGTAATGTACATAGGGTGTCAATCAAG
>JADBJO010004195.1:20000-23363 GCA_016801955.1 Conus betulinus | reverse complement strand
GGAAGAGAAAGATTGTTCAGAGGATGGTCGCTGTTAATCAGCAACGAAAATATAGCTACCATGATAAAAGTATAGTGAGGATGATATGATGATGATGAGTGTGCTCAAAACCAAACTGATAGTGATGAACATGGCACTAACTGGCATGAAATGCCAATTAAAATACCAATAACAACAACGGCAAATACCACCACCACCACAACAACAACAACAAACAACAACAACAACAACAACAACAGCAACAACAACAGCTACAATACTACTACTACTACTAACATAATGATGAAAATAATTTTAAAAACAATAACGTAATAATGATAATAATTAATAACAATAAGTACGTCAATAATAATAATAATAATAATAATAATAATAATAATAATAATAATAATAATAAATGATGATGATGATGATGATGATGATGATGATGATGTGATGATGATGATGACGATGATGGTGAGGAGGAGGAGGAGGACGAGGCGGAGGAGGAGAGGACGAGGAGGAAGAAGAAAGAAGAAGAAGAAGAAGAAGAAGAAGAAGAAGAGAAGAAGAAGAAGAAGAAGAAGAAGAACACAACAACAACAACAACAACAGCATCAACAAACAACAACTTCTAATGATAGAACAATAAAAATAATAATAATAAAAAAGCGATAAAAAAGTAAAACCTGAAAGCAAATTACGAAGAATATAATCAAGATAATCAACAGACAAACAGATATGCAAGAACACTTTATTACGAATACAAGTTTCGTAATAAAATGATTCGAGGTGGGCGATGGAGGAAGGAAGGTAGTTGCTGTGGAGGGGGGGGGGGGGGGGGGGGGGGGGGGGGGGGGGGGTAGCCAACATTGTGACATCTGTGTCTGTCACAGGCCTGTGAAAGTTTCTTGCAGTCCATCCAATGAAAACTAGTTTCACATTCAGACACCAGTAGAAGTGTTCACTGGCATCCAATGGAACAAAAGGACTCAGACAGTAAAATATCCATGAGTAACACCGCCACGTGGACATTTTCCATTATAACTAGCCAAGCTTTTCCCCGGTCTGATCACACCACCAGCCAGACGACAAGGAACAGTCAGCCCCACAGCCACGCCAAAAGCAGACGGCCACAGCTACGTGAAGAAGGTGAGTGACAACAGCTGGAGAGTGAAGTGGTTGTGGCAGGTGAAGTGAAGCTGAGACTTAGGTACAGATGTGTATTTGAGCGCCGCTGTGTTCTGTCTTTTGTCTGCATGCATCAGTCTGGTCAGGCTCACAGTGGACTACAGCACAGAGGTGTGGGACTGTTTCACAACAGTGTACTTCAATAGACTAGACAGGTTCTGCCAACAGCCAGCTTGCTTTTGACTTGTGATTGGAAATCTGCAAAGGCTTAACGCATCTCTGAACTGATTTATTTGGCTTTAACCTCCTTGAACATGAAAGTTTTTCTCCACAGTTTTGGATTTTCAAAGCGTTAGTGAATGGATTATATTAACACTCCCGTCGCCAAGAACGGCAGAGAATCACACCGAATCATCATGTTTGTGTACAATGGTCTGTGGCGTGATCCCGGCCCTGCCCTCAGAAACACTCCTCACATCAGCCAACAATAGGAGACAGGAATGATGGGAAAGACCACATTGTGGAGTACTGTACATTTTGTTTTCGTGTGTTTATTAATGTGAATGAGTTTACCTTTAATGCATAGCTGTAAAATCTGATTATAAGTCCGTTATGTTACACGAATGGACAATTGTCTGAAGATGACACCATGGGACCTGAAATAACCTGCATGTTCCCCCCACCCCCCACCCCCTCCCTGATTAGAGACGCTTCTTTCTCTCCCTACTACCATGTGGACCACATGCCTGCTATCATGATAGCATCAGTAGATGTTCATTTGAAGAAGTAGAAAAAGGATGAGAAGGGGCAGGGAAATAGGAAAGCTATGACAAAAAGGAGGAAGAGAGAGACAGAAAAGACAAAAAAAAAAGAAGAGGATGAAGAAGAAGGAGGAAGAAGAGACAAAAAAGAAGAAAAGAGAAGAACAAGAAGGAGGAGGAGGAGACACAAAAAAGAGAAGAAGGAGGAGGAGGGCAAGAAGAAAAATAAGGAGAATACAGAGAACACAATACAGCAGAGGTTGTTCACAATTATAACCGCCAATAATAGTGAGGACATTTCTGCAGCGCCCATCTTAACAACCAAAGCTAAAGGACGTTTTATAAGTTTTAGAGAGAGCAAAACAGACAGACAGACAGACAGAGAGAGAGAGAGAGAGAGAGAGAGAAGAGAGAGAGAGAGACAGACAGACAGACAGACAGACAGACAGACAGACAGACAGACGGATAGACAGACAGAGAAAGAGGTCTGAATTCACTACATTTTGATTGACAACATTCTAGATATTCAACTACATATTGATAAACGAAATCCCATCTGTTTAACTACATATCGATATACTCAAATCTCACCTGTTTTACCGGCTAAAGCAGCAGTCTAGCATGGAAGTTGTCAGTTTCCATGCAGGGCGCCCAGTGAATCAAACAGATAAATCTCAGTTTAACCATGACGTTTCTTCTCAACACTGCTTCTCTTTCCGACCCAAAGCACAAATAATGAACAGAACTATGCAGCATCTCCAGATGGTGGGGGGTTCACATGGCATAGATATTTCAACGACATGTAAGTCATGTAACATCAGCCAAAGTGAAAATAGATGTTCGCCTGTTCAGGACACGACAGCGAACTTTCCCTCTATCACACTCTGGTACTAAACGTTCACCTGTTTCAGCACATGACAACACACCAAACCTTCCCTCTATCACACTTTTGTACAAACTCCTTAACTGTCTGTAATAAGCATGCTGTGGTGGACGGTATTGTCCAGTCATAAATTTTACAACCGCGTTGGCCGGAACATGTTCGCCAGAAAACTGGTTGATTACTTTACCTGACTGCTGCCATCTTGCTGGGGTGTGGAGAGGTCGACGGTGGGAGTTGACAGTATCCCGACCTGCCAGTTCTGCCAGAGCCACCGCTACCGCCAGCCAGAGCCGCCGCTCTTGAAGTATTTGAACCAGCGACCTGTTGGGCCAGTCGTACCAGAGCCGTCGTTTCTGATGTACCAAGGCCGTCGCTTTTGTGGTGTCAACATCTTGTTTGAGTGTGAGCTGCAGCTCTTGTGTTGGAGCTGTAGCTCCTGGTGTGGACAGAGCCGTAGCATCGGTTCTGTGGGAACTCTGCGAGCTGCTCCTCCTGACTTTTGTGAGTCCCAGGAGAGGACTTCTACAGCATTCTTCGCGAGAGACTTGTGATTTCTGCGGACTATCGTGTTGAGCCAGACGTGGCGAAAAGAAAGAAGAGAAATGAGTA
>JADBJO010004195.1:5000-15000 GCA_016801955.1 Conus betulinus | reverse complement strand
GTCTACAGTACAGGCACGCTGCCAGCACCCCCTACTAAGGTACAGTACAGCTACACTGCCTTTATCCACCTCTTGGGGTACAGTACACCTACACTGAGTATCCCCACACTGGAGTATAGGACAGCTACAGTGCCAGTGTCCATCTATTCTGGTACAGTGCAGCTACACTGCCAGCATCCCTCTACGTGGGCACAGTACAGCTACACAACCAGTATCCCCCTACGTGGGTAAAAAATAGCTACAGCTACTCTCTCAGTGTTCCCCAACTGAGGTACATTATAGCTACACTATTAGCATCCCTCAATTGGGGTACAGTACAGCTACACTGCCAGTATACCACTACAGGGATACAGTACAGCTACAGATACACTGCCAGTATCCCCCTACGTGGGTCAGTATAGCTACACTGCCAGTGTCCCCCTACTGGAATGCAACACAGCTACACTGCCAGTATCCCCCTACTGGGTTACACTATAGCTACACTGCCAGTATCCCCCTACAGAGGTACAGTATAGCTACACTGCCAGCATCCCCATACTGGTGTACAGCACAGCAAGAGCTACACTCTCAGTATACCTGTACTGGGGTACAAAACAGCTACACTGCCAGTATCCCCCTACTGTGTACAGTACAGCTGCAGTGCCAGTATCCCCCTACTGGGTACAGTACAACTACACTACCAGTATCTCCCTACTGGGTACAGTACAACTACACTACCAGTATCTCCCTACTAAGGTACAGTACAGCTACAGCTACACTGCCATTTCCCCCTACTGAGGTACAGTACAACTACATTGCCAGCATCTCTCTTTTGGAGTACACAGTACAGCTACAGTGCCTGTATTACCCTACTGGGGTACAGTACAGCTTCGGCTACACAGCCAGTATCTCCGTACTGGGCTACAATACACCTACACTGCCAGTGTCCCACCACTGGTGTACGGTACAGCTACACTGCCAGTACACTCCTACTCGTATACAGTACAGCTGCACTGCCATTATCCCCCTACTGAGGTAATAATACAACTACACTACCTGCATCTCCTACTGGGGTGCAGTACAGTTACATTGCCAGTATTCACCTACTTTTGAGTACAGGACAGCTTCTGCAAGTATCGTACTGGTGTACACTACAGCTACAGCTGTACTGCCAGTATCCCCCCTCCTGGGTCAGGGAACAGCTTCACGCCAGAATCCCCCTACTGGGGGTACAGTACAGCTACACTGTCAGAATCCCCCTATTGAGGTGCAGTACACAACACTCGCGGTATGCTCCAAATGGGGTAGAGTACAGCTGCCCTGCCATCCCCCTACTGGGGTAGAGTACTGCTACACTGCCAGTATCCCCTACTGGGGTACAGTATAGCTACACTGCCAGTATCCCCTACTGGGGTAAAGTACAGCTACACTGCCAGTATCCCCTACTGGGGTACAGCATATCTACACTGCCAGTATCCACCTACTGGGGTACAGTATATCTGCACTGCCAGTATCCACCTACTGGGGTACAGTATAGCTACACTGCCAGTTTCCCCTTAATGAGGAACAGTACACCTGAATTGCTACTATCCCCCAACGGCGTACAGCTACATCTACACTGCCGGTATCCTCCAACTCTGGTACAGTACAGTTGCAATGATAGTATCTCTTTTCTGAGGAACAGTAAAGCTACACTGACTATACCCCTCTCCTCCTGGTAGTACTCCTGGGTAAAGCACATCTACACTGCCAGTATCCCGCTACTGGGGTAGAGTACAGCTACATGGCCAGTATCTCCCCTGCATGGGTATAGTACAGATTCAACGCCAGAATCCCCCAGTGCTGGGGTACTGTACAAACACACTGCTAGTATTCCCCTACAGGGGTACACTACAGCTACACTGCCACAGCTACACTACACAGCTACACTGCCAATATCCCCCTACTGGGTACAGTACAGCTATATTGCCAGTATCCTCCCACTGGGGTACAGTACTGCGTCACTGCCACTATGCCCCTACTGGGTTACAGCTACAGCTATACTGCCAGTATCCCCACGCATGGGGTACATTACAGCTACGCTGCCAGTATCCCACTACTGTGGTACAGTACAGCTACACAGCCAGGATCCCCTTCCTGGAGTATAGTATAACTACACTGTCAGTATCCCACTACTGGGGTATGGTACAGCTACACCGCCAGTATCCCCCTACTGGGGTACAGTACAACTACACTGCCAGTTTCCCCTACTGGGGTACAGTAGTGCTACACTGCCAGTATGGCCCTACTGGTGTACAGTACATCTAGACTGCCTGTACCACTCTGCAGGGCTACAGTACAGCCACACTGCTCATGACCCCACACATGACTACTCAGGTAAGGTACATCTATGGCTATACTGCCAGTATCCCCCTACTGTGGCACATTACAGTTACAATGTCAGTATCGCCTTGCTGGGGGGTACAGTACAGCTATATACTACTAGTATCACCTTCACTGGGTACAGTACAGTTACACTGCCAGTATCCTCTTACTGGGGTACAGTACATCTAGACCGCACCACTCTACAGGGCTACAGTACAGCCACACTGCCAGCATCCCCCTACTGGGGTAGAGTACAGCTACACTGCCAGTATACCCCCTACATGGTACACTACAGATACACTGCCAGCATCTCCTTACTGAGGTACAGCTACACTGCCAGTGTATCCCTACTGAGGTACATCCACACTGCCTGTATCCACTTACTAAAGCATGGTACAGCTAGACTGCCAGTATCCACCTACTGGGGTACAGTACAGCTACAGCTACAGTGCCAGTATCCCCCTACTGGGGTATAGTACACAGCTACAGTGTCAGTATCGTCATACTCTGGTACAGTGCAGCTCGACTGCCAGTATCCCTCTACTGGGGTACATTACAGCTACACATCCAGTACACCCCCTTCAGCTACACTGCAAGTATCCCTCTACTGGTGTGGAGTATATCTGCACTGCAAGTATGACCCTAGTGAGGTGTAGTACAGCTGCAGCTACACTGCAAGTATCTCTCCCTACTGGGGTACATTACAATACACTACAAATATATCCCTTCTGGAATTAAGTACAGCTGCACTGCCAGTTTTACCCCAACAGGGGTACAGCACAACTACTTTGCCAGTATCTCCAACTGGGGTACAGTACAGCTACACTGCCAGTATCCCCCTACCAGGGAATAGTGCAGCTACATTGCCAGTATACGCTACTACTGGGGTACAGTACAACTACACTGCAAGTATCCTCCTACTGCAGTACAGTGCAGCTACACTGCCAGTATCCCCCCTACTGGGGTGCAGCAATGCAGTCAGTATCCCCCTTCTGAGGTACACCTACACTGCCAGTATTCCCCTACTGAGAGACAGCTGCACTGCCTGTATCCACCTACTGAGGCATGGCACAGCCACACTGTCAGGATCTACTAATGCAGTACAGTATAGCTACACTGCCAGTATTCCCCTACTGGGGTTACAGTACAGCTACACTGCCAGTATCCGCCTTCTGGGATACTGTACAGCTACACTGCAGGCATCCTCCTACTTGGGTACGCGTACAGCTACGCTGCCAGTATCCCACTACAGGGGTACAGTGCAGCTACATTACCTGTATTTCCCTAGTGCGGTACAGTAGAGCTACAGCTACACTGCCAGTATCCCCCTACTTGGGTAAAGGTACAGCTTCACTACCATTTACCTCTACTGAGGTACAGTACAGCTACATTGCCAGTATCTCCCTTCTGGAGTACAGCAAGTTTACACTGTCTCTATCCCACTACTGGGTTACAGCACAGCTTCACTGCCAGTATCCCCCTACTGAGATGCAGTACAACTATACTTGTAATAATCTCCAACTGGAATAGAGTACACGACTCTGGCTGTACCCACCTACTGGGGTACAGTACGGCTACACTGCCAGTATCCACCTAGTAGGGTCCAGTATAGCCACGCTGCCAGTATCTCCTACTGGAACACATTATAGCTACACAGCCAGTAACCCCCTCTGGGGCACAGTATAGCTATACTGCCAGTATCACCCTACTGGGGTACAGTACAGCTACACTGTCAGTATCCCCTGACCAGGGTACAATACAGTTACAGCTAGAATGCCATTTTCCTCCAACTGGGTACAGCTACATCTACACTGCCGGTATCCCCATACTGTGGTACAGTACAGTTACAATGCCAGCATTCCTGTACTGGGGTACAGTAGAGCTATACTGCCAGTATCCCCCTACTCGGTGTAGCACATCTTCATTGCCTGTATCCCCCTGCTGGGGTACAGTACAGATACACTACCAGTATCCCCAGGCTGGGGTGCACTACTGCTACACTGCCAGTTTCCCCTACTGGGTTACAGTACATCTGCACTGCCAGTATCTCCCTGCTGGGTTGCAGTACAGTCACGCTGCCAGTATCCCCCTACTGGGGTACACCTACAGTTACACTGGATATAGTACAGATTCAACGCCAGTATCCCCCTGCTGGGGTAGAGTACAAGTGCACTGCTTGTATACCCCTACAGGGATACACAATAACTACACTGACAATATATCCCTTCCTGGGTACACTACAGCTACACTGCCAGTATCCCCCTACTGGGGTACAGTACAGCTATATTGCCAGTATCCTCCCTGCTGGGGTACAGTACGACTTCACTGCCATTATCCCCCCTATTGGGGTACAGCTACAGCTAAACTGCCAGTATCACACTACTGGTTTACAGTACAGCTACACTCCCAGTATCCCCACACATGGGGTACACAACAGGCACACTGCCAGTATCCCCCTACTGTGGTACAGTACAGCTACACTGCCAGCCATCATCCCTTCCTGGGGTATAGAACAGCTACACTGCCAGTATCCCCTGCTGGGGTACAGTATAGCTACACTGCCAGTATCCCCCTGCTGGGGTACAGTATAGCTACACTGCCAGTATCCCCCTGCTGGGATACAGTATAGCTACACTGCAAGTATCCCTCTACTGGAGTATAGTACAGCTACACTGCCAGTATGGCCCTACTCAGGTACGATATACCTACGGCTATACTGCCAGTATCCCCCTACTGAGGCACAGTACAGGTACATTGCCAGGGGCACATTACAGCTGCAATGCCGGTATCCCCCTACTGGGGTGCAGTGCAGCTATATTACCAGTATCTCCCTCCTGGGGTACAGTACAGCCACACTACTAGTATCACCCTACTGGGTACAGTACAGCTACACTTCCAGTATCCTCCTGCTGGGGTACAGTACATCTAAACTGTCTGTACCCCTTTACAGGGGCTACAGTACAGCCACACTGCAAGCATCTCCCTACCGGTGTAAAGTACAGCTAATCTGCGAGTATCCCCCTGACATGGTACACTACAGCTACCCTGTCAGTATCCACCTACTGGGGTACACTACAGCTACCCTGCCAGTATCCACCTACTGGGGTACACTACAGCTACCCTGCCAGTATCCACCTACTGGAGTACACTACAGCCACACTGCAAGCATCCCCCTACCGGTGTAAAGTACAGCTAATCTGCGAGTATCCCCCTGACGTGATACACTACAGCTACCCTGCCAGTATCCACCCACTGGGGTACACTACAGCTACCCTGCCAGTATCCACCTACTGGGGTACACTACAGCTACACTGCAAGCATCCCCCTACCGGTGTAAAGTACAGCTAATCTGCGAGTATCCCCCTACATGGTACACTACAGCTACCCGCCAGTATCCACCTACTGGGGTACACTACAGTATCCTGCCAGTATCACCCTGGGGTACACTACAGCCACACTGCAAGCATCCCCCTGTACTGCGAGTATACCCCTGACATGGTACACTACAGTACCCTGCCAGTATCCACCTACTGGGGTACACTGCTGCCCTGCCAGTATCCACCTACTGGGGTACACTACAGCTACCCTGCCAGTATCAGCTACTGGAGTACACTACAGCCACACTGCAAGCATCCCCCTACCGTATAATCCGAGTATCCTATGGTACACTACAGCTACCCTGCCAGTATCCACCTACTGGGGTACACAGCTACAGTATCCACCTACTGGGGTACACTACAGCTACACTGCAAGCATTCCCCTACCGGTGTACACTCCCCTGACATGCAGCCCACTGCCAGTATATCCACCTACTGGGGTACACCTACTGGGGTACACTACAGCTACACTGCCAGTATCCACCTGCCACTACAGTATCCTGCCTACCACCTGGGGTACACTACAGCTACACTGCTGCCAGTATACAGCTACCTACTACTGGGGTACACTACAGCCACACTGCCAGTATCTACCTACTGCACTACAGCCACACTGCCAGTATCTACCTACTGGGGTACACTACAGCCACACTGCCAGTATCTGCCAGGGGTACTACAGCCACACTACCAGTATCTACCTACTGGGGTACACTACAGCTACACTGCCAGTATCTACCTACTGGGGTACACTACAGCTACACTGCCAGTATCAGTACTACTGGGGTACACTACAGCCACACTGCCAGCATCCCCTTACCGAGGTACAGCCACACTGCCAGTATTTCCTTACTTAGGTACAGCCACACTGCCTGTATCCACCTGCTGATTCACAGTACAGCTATATTGCCAGTATGTCCCTACTGGACTATACTACAACTACAGTGCCATTATCGTCATACTCTGGTACATCGCTGCCTGTATACCCATACTGGGGTACAGCAATACAGTCAGTATCTCCCTTCTGATTTACAGCTGCACTGCCTGTATCCACCTACTGAGGCACGGTGCAGCTACACTGCCAGTATACACCTACTGGGGTACGGTACAGCGACATGGCCAGTATCCCGTACAGGGGTACAGTACAGTTAGAGCTACACTGACAGTACCCCCCTACTGGGGTACAGTATAGCTATACTGCCAGTATCCCCCTACAGAAGTACAGTACAGCTACACTGCCAGTATTCCCCGACTGGGGTACAATATAGCTACAACTAAAATGCAATTTTCTCTCAACTGGGTACACAGCTACATCTATACTATCGGTATTCCGGTACAATGCTACAGTGCAGTCACAATGCGAGTATTCCCCTACTGGGTACAGTAGAGCTATACTGCCAATATCCCCCTACTGTGTGTAGTACATCTTCACTGCCTGTATACCCTGCTGTGGTACAGTACAAATACATTGCCAGTATCATCCTGCTGTGGTATAGTGCAGCTACAGCTACTCTGCCAGTTTCCCCTACTGGGGTACAGTACAGCTACACTGCCAGTATCCCCCTACTTGGTAGAGCTGCAGCTACAGCTGCACTGCCACTATCTCCTTATGGGCTACAGTGCAACGATCCTGGCAGTATAGCCCTTCTGGGGTACAGAACAGATACACTGCCAGTATCCCCTACTGGAGTACAGTATAGCTACACTGCCAGAATCCTCTACTGGGATACACTATAGCTACACTGCTAGTATCCCCCTACTTGGGAACAGTACAGGTACATTGCCAGTATGACCCTACTCAGATACGATACAGCTACAGCTACACTGACAATATCCCCCTACTGGGGTACAGTACAGCTACATTGCCGGTATCTCCCTAAAGAGGTACAGTCCAACTACTACCAGTATCCCCCTACTGGGGTACAGTGCAGCTACAGCTACACTGCCAGTACCCTACTGGGTTGCAGTACAGCTACACTGCCAGTATCCCCTATTAGGGTACCACTATAGCTACACTGCCAATATCCTCCCACTGGGTTGCAGTACAGGCACTCTGCCACTATAACCCTACCAGGTCACAGTACAGCTACACTGCCAGTAAACCCCTACTGGGGTACGTACAGCTAAATTGCTGGTATTACCCTTCCAGGGTAGTGTACAGCTGCAATGCCAGTATCCCCTACTAGGGTACAGAGCATCTAGACTGTGTGCATTTCTCTGCTATATAATAATACAGATACACTGCCATCATCCCTTTACTGAGGTACAGCTACACTGCCAGTTTTATCTACTGCGTATAGCTACACTGTCTGTATCACCCTACTAGGATTCAGTACAGCTGCAGCTACACTGCCAGTATCTCCCTACCAGTGTACGGTACAGCCATACTGACATGCACCCCCTACTGAGGTACAGTACAGCTACATTGCCAGTATCTCCTTTCTGGAGTACAGCTACAGCTACACTGCCTGTATACCCTTTCTGGGGTACACTATAGCTAGACTTGCAGTATCCTCCAACTGGGGTAGAGTACAGCGACTCTGCCAGTATCTCCCTACTGGGATACAGTACAGCTACAAAGCTAGTATCCGACTACTGGGGTCCAGTATGGCTACACTGCCAGTACTACTACTGCCGCACAGTATAGCTACACTGCCAGTGTACCCCTAGGGGGGTACAGTACAGCTATACTGCCAGTATACCCCTACTAGGGTACAGTATACCCACACTGCCAGTATCCCTTTACTGGGGTACAGTACAGCTACAGCTAAACTGCCACTATCCCCCAAATGGATACAGTTACATCTACACTGCCGGTATCCCCCTACTGGGGTACAGTACAGCTACACTGCCTGTATCCCCTACTGGGGTACAGTACAGCTACACTGCCGGTATCCCCCTACTGGGGCACAATACAGCTACACTGCCTGTATCCCCCTACTGGAGTAAAGTACAGCCACACTGCCTGTATCCCCTACTAGGGTACAGTACAGCTACACTGCCAGTATCCCCCTACTGTGGTACAGTACAGCTACACTGCCGGTTCCCCCTACTGTGGTACAGTACAGCTGCACTGCCGGCTCCCCCTGCTGGGGTACAGTACAGCTACACTGCCGGTATCCCCCTACTGGGATACAGTACAGCTACACTGCCAGTATCCCCCTACTGTGGTACAGTACATCTACACTGCCGGTTCCCCCTACTGGGTACAGTACAGCTACACTGCCGGTTCCCCCTGCTGGGGTACAGTACAGCAACACTGCCGGTCCCCCCTGCTGGGGTACAGTACAGCTACACTGCCGGCTCCCCCTACTGGGGTACAGTACAGCTACACTGCCGGTATCCCCCTACTGGGATACAGTACATCTACACTGCCTGTATCCCCCTACTGGGGTACAGTACAGCTACACTGCCAGTATCCCCTACTAGGGTACAGTACAGCTACACTGTCTGTATCCCCCTACTGGAGTACAGCACAGCTACACTGCCGGTATCCCCTTACTGGGGTACAGTACAACTACACTGCCGGTTCCCCTACTGGGATACAGTACAGCTACACTGCCTGTATCCCCCTACTGGGGTACAGTACAGCTACACTGCCGGTATCCCCCTACTGGGATACAGTACAGCTACACTGCCGGTTCCCCCTACTGGGGTACAGTACGGCTACATTGCCAGTAGCTCCCTATTGGAGTACAGTACAGCTACAGCTACACAGCCAGGATTCCCCTACTCGGGTATAGTACAGCTACAGTGCCAGTATCCCCTACTCTGGTACAGTGCATCTACACTTCAAGTATCCCTCTTCCGGTGTACAGTACAACTACACTGCCAGTATTCCCCTACTGGGATACTGTACAACTGCATTGCCAGTAAACCCCCTACCAGGGTACAGTACAGCTACACTGCCAGTATCATGCTACTCGGGCACATTAAATATACACCCACACTGCCAGTATACCCCTACTGGTGTACGGTACAGCTACACTGCCTGTGCCACCATACTGGGGTACAGTCAGCTACACTACCAGTATCGCCCTACTTCGGTACATCAAAGCTACTCTGCCAGTATGCCCCCACTGGGATACAGTACGACTAAACTGCCAGTATCCCCCTACTAGAGTACAGTACAACTACACTGCCAGTATGCCCATACTGGGATACAGTACGCCTAAACTGCCAGTATCCCCTACTAGAGTACAGCACAGCAACACTGCCAGTATTCCCCGTACTAGGGTACAGTACAGCTACATTACCAGTAGTTCCCTACTGGGGTACAGTAC
>JADBJO010004195.1:0-2500 GCA_016801955.1 Conus betulinus | reverse complement strand
CCTCGTCCCCCTCAACCTTTCCCTACCCATCTGTTATTTGCCATATTCCCAGCAATATCAGACCAAATTTTGTTGCTTTGTGGTCTTAATCACGTTGACTCTGTTCTCTTTCTGCTGACAGGAAGCGGGAATGCTGTGAGTGGGAATGGTGCGACGGAGCTTGTGATTGCTGCAATTAGCGCCCAACATCCATGGCGCAGTGCTGGGCGGTTTTATCCACAACGACAGCGTTTGTTGATCACGTGCATTATCGCGCTCACGCCTCTTGTCTAAGAATGACGAACATGATTGCACTCTGATTCAGATTTAGTGTTCTTTTCTGACAATACATGACCAAACTCCCTCGCTTGTGTCTTTGTGTTATATTTATTTGGTGGGTTGACTGGTTTTTTTTTTTTTTTTTGTTGTTTTTTTTTTGCTGTTTGTTTTGTTTAACGATTAATGAGTTTAGTTTTCTTTTGTTTTTTTTGTGTTTTTTTTCTTTTTTTTTTTGTTACATCTGATTTCTTGCTGCGCGCGCGCGCGCGCGCGCGTGTGTGTGTGTGTGTGTGTGTGTGTGTGTGTGTGTGTGTGAGAGAGAGAGAGAGAGAGAGAGAGAGAGAGAGAGAGAGAGAGAGAGAGGAGAGAGAGAGAGAGAGAGAGAGTGAGTTTTGTGTGTGGCTGTGTGCGTCTATGTCTGTGTATGTCTGTGCGTGTCTGCGTGTATTGGTGTGGGTGTTTCTGTGTGTCGCGTGTGTGTGCGTGTGTGCGTGTGTGTGTGTGTGTGTGTGTGTGTGTGTGTGTGTGTGTGTGTGTGTGTGTGTGTGCGTGCGCGTGCACGCGCATGCGTGAGCGCAAGTTGGTCGCCTTCTTTTCTTTCTCATGCTCAACAACAAAAAATTGGATCAGTGGTTCCAAGCAGACTACTTAATGTTAAAGGAAAGAACTATCTGTGGAATGCCACCTAATGCATAGACATTGTCAGCAGGAGAGATCTGATGTATCTTTGCCCTTGAACTGAAGGTAATGTACAGACAGTGTCACCAGGAGAGACCTAATGTCTTGTCCCCCTTGCATTGAAGGTTCTATTTTTCTTAAATGCATTTTACATCAATATGTTCGTAATTCAAACAGTAAAAACATTCATTTTAACAAACTCAATTTGAATACAGCATGTATCATGCGTTAGCAATAATGCTTTATCATGGCATGATGCTATAAGGGTTTTAGATGCTGTTATAAAAAGGGTGGGAAGAATTGTGAAAAAAGGTAGAAAGAATGCAGTAGAAAGTCTCCCTCCTCCCCCTTTTCTCTCTTCCTGTTTAACACTGCATAAGGTTTTCTACTGAGTTAAGGAAGAAAAATCATGGAGGACAGTTGCACAAGTTAGGCGAAAAGTAAGTTGAAAAAAAAAAAAAACGATGGTGCCTTTTTACTGTTCTACCCTTCACTGTCCACTTTGGGGTGCTGTTCGATTACTTGTTTGCACCCTGGTGTTGAGAATACCATGGAATTGTAGACTGTGGTGTATGTCTATCTGGTGCCAAGGGACCACAGACGCAATCAGCTGTGTCTCCCTGGCGTGTCCGATCCAGCGGACGAAAGGCTAGGAGCAGGCAATATGAATACTTCTGTCTTTAAATGGGTTATTGTAGTCATAGGCTACTAGCAAATGGGTTTTTTTTTTCAATTTATTCCCATGATTTCACATGCTCATTTTCAAATATTCCAAATGACCTAAACGGTGAAACAACTGAAGGCAAAAGTTCTTCCATTTTGTGATTTGTTTCTTTGAGTCTCCTGATCCAAGTAACTTTCAGAGATGCTATAAACATTGTCAAATGAGGGATGCCAAGATCCTTGTCCGAAAACATTTAATTGCTGTTATTCAGCTTATCTTGTCATGTTTTTATATTCCAAACAAACTGGCAACCAGTTTCTGCAATCTTGTGACAAAATGATCGAGTGGATTTGGTAGCAACGTCCAGAGATAAAACCAGTCTGGACAGAATCAATGATGGACATTTCTTAAAAAATCTTGCGTGATCGGACCACCCAAGCATTTTGACTGCTTAGAGTCCCCTTCTTAACTTTCGATTGATTATATTCTTATCGGATATATTTTTCTGTTAATAGCCAGCTCTTTTATGATCATTACAAACCAGCTAATCTTACTGTACCCTTACCTGTTTACATTCTCGCCTTCTCCAAACCAACTTCTTCTTTTCTCCATCTTCATTTACTGGCGGGGTTCTCTCTGCAAACTGAGAAATCCACTCCTCTCTTTGTGTTGACAATATGACCGTGATACCTTGAATTCTTTATTTTCTTCTCATAATTGCTAGCACATTCTACAAACATCCTGCACACAGCCGGTCAAGGATTTAACTTTGAGACCCACCTGGTTCGGGATCTCGTTTGATGTCCACACCCATGAGTGCATCCCCTGACTATTGACTCGTGGGCGATTCCCTCTTTTTTTTCTTACAGAGCATCTCTGCTTTTCTCCTCCTTTTTTTTT
>JADBJO010004194.1:205449-208755 GCA_016801955.1 Conus betulinus | reverse complement strand
CATCTCTCTCGTCTTTTCCTCTCCTCTCTCCTCACATCCACACACACCCAGTCCACTCGCTCTCTCTTCCTCGAAATACAAATTGTGACTGCAATGCATGGGTCTTTGGTCACGCCTCTGTTTCTCCATACCAACATAAAAAATAAACCTACCATTGCAACAGACTTTTATGCAAATGAGATGGGGTTCTTTCATGGTCAGATTCAAGTTCACACCAGGCAAAAGTCTGACCAACTGAATCAACCCCATTGTTGAAAATGGATCTCTTGTTTGTGTTTTACTGCCGCCTCTTGAATCTGTCAATTTTTGACCCCCTTCGCCCCAAAGATGCAGATCATTGATTTATATGGTAGAGTTCTCTCCCCTTGCATGGCCTTCACTAGCAATCTGTTTCTAGGTCAGAATCCCGTTTGACGTCATCAGCTCACGTCACATGGCACATGATGGTCACACTGCCAAAAGAAAGAGGGGGTGGGACCTATCCAACGATGCACGACGGCATCACCAGTGGGGTATTTATTCTGCGGGCCGAAAAGCTCAGTGGGTAGAGCAACCGAACTAAATGTGACCCCGATAGTCCTTGGCTTACGGGTTCGAATATCCTCAAGACCGTTTTGATAAAGGAGAAAATTTCCCTCGAAGTTAGCATTGGTTTTGATTCATTTCGCCGAGAAGTCATTGGAATGAAAATATACACTGAAGTTCCGTTCGCAGACGCATGCCTCACATCTTGCGCACGGAAAAAGAATGCAAAGTCTGGTCTTGGTGTGGATGACACTCATCCGTATAGTACGAATCCTCCATGAAAGATGGAAGAATGAATGTGTGAAAAAACGAGTGACTGATATTCGACTGAATGACATGGAGAAACAAATGATTAGCTCCAGCACGCAGCCCTGCAGTCGACTCTACCCATGTACACAGCCCTTTGTGTAAGACAGCGTGGACTGTAAAGTGCTTTCAGCTTGGTCTCCAACCAAGGGTAGGCGCTATGTAAATACTGTCTCTAGCTACATGCCAAGAGAAATGTGACTGTTGGTTCTCTGGGATGAACTCTGGAAGGTCATGGCAGATAGGATGCCAGCACCAGGATAGAGATTCAACACCAGGAGCATCAGTAAAGGTCAGGTCTTGTATTCTTGATGCACGTGCAATGGATTCATCTGCATGTTGCCTCGTTGTCAATAACGTTGCAGTGTCATTCTCCACCCCACCCCCCCCCCCCCCCCCCCCACACACACACACACAAATGTTTACACCAAATTAAAAGCTAATCCTAACTCTATTCCTCTCTATAAATTCACATCTGTCTTCACGTCTAAAATTAAAAAAAAATAAAGATGCTGAAGGCGTTTCAGATGTCTCGGAATGTCCGGACAACCCGCCATGAACTTCCCACACCAGAAGTCCTTCTCGTTCCTCCTTCTTTCCGTAAAGGCCCATCAGTTCAGACAACTCCTGTGTGAAGCCCTGTCTACAGTTTCTGTCACTCCACGAAACACTCACAGATGGATCTAACTCTGTCGAAGGGACGCTGCCTTCTGTTCGACTACTCCTGTTCGGATATCTTCAAAATACGCTCCATTGGATGGTTGTGTCTGTGCCGTCGAACTGACGGCCCGAGACTGGGCACTAAAATGATGCCCTATCCAGGCATAGAGGCTTTATCAGTCCGGAACCCGTGCCGCTCAACAGGCAATGGTTGACCGTAATATCAGCTACCTTGATCTCTGGAATTCTCTGAACTCGTTCTCTACCTGAAAACAGTATCTTCCTGGCCACGTTGGAATTCAAGACAGTGAAACAGCCGGCAGTCTCGCTTTCTTTTTTTCTTGGAGGAGGAGGAGTGTGTGTGTGTGTGTGTGTGTGTGTGTGTGTGTGTGTGTGTGTGTGTGTGTGTGTGTGTGTGTGTGAGTGAGTGAGTGTGTGTGTGGTGTGTGTGTGTGTGTGTGTGTGTGTGTGTGTGTGTGTGTGTGTGTGTGTGAGAGAGAGAGAGAGAGGAGAGAGAGAGAGAGTGTGTGTGTGTGTGTGTGTGTGTGTGTGTGTGTGTGTGTGTGTGTGTGTTTTCCCTTAAATATCACCTGAACCTAACACACACACACACACACACACACACACACACACACACACACACACACACACACACACACACACATGCGGGCGCGCGCACACACACACACACACACACACACACACACACGCACACGCACACGCACCCACTCACACACGCGCGCACATACATACACGCACACGCACGCACGCACGCACACACTCACACACACGCGCACATACATACACACACACGCGCGCGCGCGCGCACACAACACACACACACACACACACACACACACACACACACACCACACACATACACCGAGCTGACCAAGCTGGAATTAAAAAGGCCGGAGTGCCGGGGAGATGGGGGTGGAGGGAAGGGGGGGGGGGGGGGGGGGGCGGAGGCGGGGACAAGGGGGTATGGGTGGTAGGGGAGGTAAGCGTGGCGATGAATGAGCCATGTCCTGTCAAAAGACCTGAAGCAGAAGCGGCTTGTTTAGAGTGCCCTGCCCACTATCACCGGCCCCCCCAGAGTGACCTCCCGTTAATTGAATTACTCCCTGTGATCCAGCCTCTCCACTGTCTTCACCTCTGGCTGTCATAGGAGAGGGTCTCCCTCCTCAAACCTGACCCCTGGAGATTTCGGTTTCCTTTATCAGGGCGCATGAACAGTAAGAGCTTCTGACAGGGGCATGAAACATCCAGCACAAAGCGTGCACTCAGGGAGAGGGGGGTGTTTCGGGGACTGCTGGGCTGGGATGGCTCTGATCAACTTGAGTGATGTCGGAGAGGAAAGAATCGGTGGAGAGGTTCTGCCTCTGAAGACATCATGTGGATATCTGCATAACAAGCGAGGCACACCAATCCTACTGTCCGGACCGAAGTGCTAGAAACATCGTGGTCATCTCAGAGCTGCTGAACACTGAAACAGGGACATGTGGCATGTACCTTTTTAACGAAAGAAATTGACTTTTCGGTAAAAAAACAAAACAACAAAACAAAACAAAAACCCAACTCTTAACGGAGAGGAGTGTGGGCCATTTTTAGCGACAATCTTTGTAACCATTTTAATAGCAATAAACTGTCCTTTTTCAAATTTTTCTTTTTTTTGTTTTGTTTTTCATTTCTTCGTCACATAATACAAAAGCTATTCAAAATTAGTCAAGTGCAGCTATACGTTTGTATCCACGAAAGATGCTACAATTTCTCGGTCAAAAATTCCATCAAGATGTTCCCTATGTATCTACAGAC
>JADBJO010004194.1:190449-200449 GCA_016801955.1 Conus betulinus | reverse complement strand
ATGTATGTAGATAGATAGATAGATATGTGTAGATGTATGTATATATATATATATATATATATATATATAGAGAGAGAGAGAGAGAGAGAGAGAGAGAGAGAGAGAGACTGAACACTGAACACTTTAATGTTATTAGCTATACAGCCTTAATGACATGGGGGTGCAAAGCGAAAAGCAAATAACGTAAACAGGAAATCCTCAAGAAACATTAATTAAAACAATGCTACTATTCCAAGCACAATAAGCCTGAATACAGAGAGAGAGAGAGAGAGAGGAGAGAGAGAGAGAGAGAGAGAGAGAGAGAGAGAGAGAGAAGCAATGATATACATATGGAAATCCTGGGTGATCTTGTGGATCAGGTGCCGAGAAGGCACTTTGACAGTTAGCAGTGGAGTCTGGCATTTTTCCTTGCTGCCAGAACGCAGCCTGTGACTAAGCAGACACATACCTATACACTGATGGGCGTTTTGCACTATCGTGTCCTGGAGAAAGACAGGCAGGCAGACGAACAGAGGGCCTGTACAGGCACGACGATAGATATCTTGGGTTTCAACTTTTATGATCAGATGAGAGAGAGAGAGAGAGATAGATAGAGAGAGACAGACAGACAGACAGACAGACAGACAGACGGACGGACAGACAGACGGGCAGTCAGGCAGGTAGACGGATGGACAGAATGAGATGGAGACAGAGACTGACAGAAACACAGTCAGAGAAAGAGTTTTGACCATGAGAGAGAGAGAGAGAGAGAGAGAGAGAGAGAGAGACAGACAGACAGACAGACAGACAGACAGAGATAGAGACGGGGAGACAAACAGATAGAGACAGAGAGAGACACACACACGCAAAGACAGAGACAGAAAGACAGACAGACAAGAGACAGACAGACAGACAGACAGAGATCAACAAACAGACAGACAGATATCGACAGACACACAGACAGACAGATATCGACAGACACACAGACAGACACAAAGAAAGACAGACAGACAGACAGACAGACAAACTGATTAAATGCCTGAAGCAATCTCCCAATCCGCCAGTCCCCTTTCCTTCCAACCTCCTCACGTATTTCCCCCGGCCCACTTCAACTCCATAGTGAAGCGAAAGAAACACAGCCAAGGGGAAATTGCCTTGTGCCGACTTGGAAGGACACTCAGGGAGTGATGACGAACGAGTAATGTCCCTTGTAACGGCGGCTGCCGCGCTGTCGCTGGCTGCGCTGGCTTCATACGTGATGGCTCCGCCGCCATCCGTCTCTCGACGACCATGCGATGGTGTCACTCACGCTGGGGTCCATTGGTGCTCGCTTTGCCGTTGTCTTTGACTGAGAGAACATGTGAGGACTTCCTTTTCTTCTCAGCCAAGCTATCAGCGATGCACCATCCTCAGGATATCGGATTGAAAGAGAGTATAAAGAGAGCTTGATAGCAGAAGGTCTTCAGAGAACACCTCCCCCCCCCCTCCTCCCTACGAAAAGTGTTTTGCCCTGGGCTGCATCCTGGTCATGATTCCCAGATGCCCTTCTACTGCCAACTCCTTTTTCTGGTACTGCCAGGATTCGAACTCGCAGCTTTTGTATGGGTGGGCGCCTCAAGGCGTGCCTTTTTAGATGGATGTCTGACCCTACTATCAACGGGACAGTTGTGCTAAGTTGGGAAATTAAAGCTTAATGAAGTTCACTTTTGTACTTCTTCGACCAGATCCAGCTGGAACTCTTTTCGACTGCCTCTGCCGTTGCCTTCAGGGTTCTGGTCCTCTTCTTACCTGAAATCCCGAGCTGTTTCATAAAATCATAGGCTGATGAGCCTACAAATCCCCTTGCTCCAACTTCTATGGCGAGAACATGATTCTGGAAGCCGGACTCCCTGAAGCTGCTCGCTAGAGCTGCATAATTCTCGATCTTGTAGAGGTGAAAGTATTTAAAGGGAGCTGATTCATGAGGAACAAGTTGTGTCTTGTTTGAAGTCCTGGGCAGTCTCACAGACTGGTGGACAGTTTGACAATCAGCAGTTCGATAAAGAGGACCATTCATGTATCATCAGACAAGTTGAAAGTAAACAAAAACTATTTTAAACATTTCGCTGTTACAAAGCAGACTGAATCGACACAATTCAAAACAAAGGAAAAGATTCAATGACTAAACAGACAATTATTCTAAGCGCGTTTAAGTTAAGCAACTGTCTCCACACCTTGTACATTAAAAACGTCACTCGTTTAGCTCTACTTCGTTTTTTTTTTTACATGTAAGGTGTGATAAAACATATCTTGCCAAAGCTCTCTCTCTCTCTCTCTCTCTCTCTCTCTCTCTCTCTGAGTGAAGTAAGTGATACTCACCATCAAATGCAACCGAGACTGCTCATATCCATGCAATCATTGAGAGAGAGAGAGAGAGAGAGAGAGAGAGAGAGAGAGAGACAGACATACAGACCAGACAGACAGACAGAGACAGACAGACAGACAGACAGACGAACAGACAGACATACAGACAGAAACAGGCAAGCAGACAGACAGACGAACAGACAGACAGACAAACAGACGGGCAAAGAGACAGGCAAAGATAAAGACAGACAGACAGACAGACAGACAGACAGACAGACAGACAACAAAGACAGACATAGACGGACAGGCAGACGGACGAACAGACAGACAGAGAGACGAAGACACAGAGAGACAAACAGACAGACAGACTGACGAAGACGCAGACAGACGGACGAACACACAGACAGGCAGGGTTGTTGTCTGCGACAATCTCCCAGTTTTTCACTCCCCCCTTGTTTTCATCCTCTGTCCATAACTTTCTCATTGCACCTCCATTTGACAGAAACAACATGGCCACCAGGGCAAACTGCCTGTCGCACAGTTCAAAGATCAATAGAGGAGAACGGGCGAGTAATGTCCCTTGAAATGGCGGCTGGCACACTGGCCTCTTTGGTGACTGTTCTGATGCCCTCATCGTAGAATTAGATGACAGTGTTGCTATGTTGAATTGTCAGTATGAATGATATATACTGAGATAATGTATGCATGACAAGGACAGATTGCAAGACTAGGCTTTGGCCTAAAATCTTCATCCTTGCGTCTTAACAATCAATCAAACAATCAATCAATCGGGGGTCGGAATAACTCAGTTGGTAGAGCGCCGGACTTGTGATCCTGGGGTTGCGAGTTCGAATATCAGTACAAGGGGATTTTTCCCTCGGAATTAACATTGGTTCGGACTCATTTCCCATACAGTCCTTCTAATGAGACTATAAACCGAGGTTCCGTGTGTGAACGCACGCACAACATCTTGCACACACGAAAATCCCATCACCAACTTTCGGAAGAGAAGGCCAGTTGGCCGTTGGTATGAATGACAAGTTACACATAGCATGCGCCTTTCCCGAAGATGGAGTATGGCTGCCTTAATGGCGGGATGAAAAACGGTCATACGCACAAAACTCCACTGGCTGTCTATACAGGCAGTGTCCGCAGGAGTATCAGCCTGCGTACGCAGAAAGAAAGAAAGAAAAAATCAGTCAATCAATCTTTCACAGACCATGCGATCATTTCACCTTCCCTCTTTGCCATGCAAGCAGAGTAACGCTGCTGTCAAGGTCCTAGATTCCAGGAGTGTAATCTCTTTATTCCTCTTGGATGGGTGGGAATAGATCGTTTTAAAAAGGAACAACTGGACTTGTACATGAGGACCAAGTTATGTCCATGTTGAAGTTTGGATCATGGACCTAATCACTGGAGGATAGCTTGTCAGTCAGCGGCTCAGTTACATGGACAGTTCAAGTTATGGTGGACAACATGAGAGAAAGTGAACGCCTGGTTTGAACATCTCACTATTACAAAACTGACTTTGTTTTAAAGAAAAACATTAAATGAGTGAATTGACAATTACTCCAAGCACGTTAGAGTAAAAGAACTGTTTAGAAGTCTTGTAAGCTTTCTTAAAAATACGGGTTTTTGAGCTGCACATTTTCTTCGATGCAACTTGTTGTAGGAGAAAAAGAAACACTCGAAGGTGCTGGGGAGTACCCAGAGAAGCACTGTCTTCACCTGCCTTTAGAGCAGTCCTGTACCACCCTTGGAGGCCTGCGCTGTGTTGACAATGGGTACAGGCACGCGCAGGACACTCCATTAAGATATCAAGGGACATTACTGCTCCTGAACAGAGGTAAATCAGACTACAGGATGCAACTCGTAACAGCCTTAAAGTAGCATCCCCATGGGTGTACCAGCCCGTGCAGAGCCCACCGGCGAAAAACACCACCCTCCAGCTGTCGAGAGCACACCCCACAGACCCAACCACCCCTGCCCTCGGACAGATGAAGACAGTGCCACTCCAGACACAGCCAAGCTTTCGCCATACGGTCTTATGTGCCCTCAAGAGAGATGCAACTTGAGAGATGCAAACGGCATTTGTCTGAACAAGGCGAACAAACCCCTCTCCTCTACACACCACAGCTCCCCTCTTCCTCCCCTGTCATCATCTACCCCCCCCCCCCCCCCCCACCCCCGCCCTTTTGTATGCAGAACCGGTGTAATGTCATCAACAGGAATAGATTTTGACGTTTTTCATTTCGCCTTAAGAATTGAACAAGTAAATAGACAAACGCCTCTGAGCACTGTTAATTAAAAGAACAATATATAATTATTTAGATGCTCTGAATACTGAAAAAAAAAACTTTTTAAGCTGCGGTGTGTGTGTGTTTGTGTGTGTGTGTGTGTGTGTGTGTGTGTGTGTGTGTGTGTGTGTGTGTGTGTGTGTGTGTGTTGAGTGTAACTTGCGATAAATTGAGTTTCATCTTTTGACGAATCCCCCCTCCCCCCCTCCCCCCCCCCCCCCCCCCCCCCCCACGCCCACGCACCTTTCCACTCCCTTTCGACTGCTACTCTCTTCTCTCTCCTTCGCCACCATTCACTCCCCTGTTTATCTACAAAGCCAAAAGGCACGTAATTCACAGACACTTGATTATCGTTTTTTTTTTCCACTGAGGGCGCAATGCAAAGCGAACAAAAACCGAATTACTGCGCTGAGGAACGAAGTAAAAAGCAAATTACGAAAACCAACACTAAGCGTTTCGACCTGTTGGGTCTTCCTCAGACATTCAGAGCAATGAAAACAAAAGACGAACAGACAATCTGTCACACTACCGTACTCACATGCATGCATACACCACGCATACATAGAGACGTCGTGATCGTTCGCACGCAGCGCAGTCTGACTCCATTCACTCAATATAAAGATCAAAACAGTAATTCTTAATTTCTCCCCTCTGATATATAAAACAATTATAGCAGAGTTTTATTCACTCTTGATCTTCTTTGGGTTTTTTTTTTTACAAACTTAACAATGGAAAAATGGAAAACAATTATATATATATATATAATATATATATGTGTGTGTGTGTGTGTGTGTGTGTGTGTGTGTGTGTGTGTGTGTGTGTGTGTGTGTGTGTGTATATATATATATATTGGAATTTATTAGTTTATTATACATATTTTGGAATTCATTAGTTTATTATAATTTGTCCCTTGCAGATTCATTCCAAGAACTGGCCCTTAGCACTTGTGTCTTAAGAGATTATCTTTTTATATTTTCTTCTTTTCACAAGAAAATGTAGCTTGTTTTGCTCTTTATGATTTTCTTTTGCTTCTTAGGTGGCACCTTGCCTTGTTTTTTTTTGAAAACTCAACAAACATACTACGGTATTGCACACCAGCCTTTTCTGGGATAGCATTCTTCTTCTTAAAACCGAAAAAGCAGAGGAGTCAAGTTACCACTTTCTACGATTACTAAAGAGAAACAATCAGGTTTCGAAATACCGATATCTGACCAGGAGTTATACGTTAGTGAGTTTTTTCGAAATACCGATATCTGACCAGGAGTTATACGTTAGTGAGTGTTTCTCCCCATTTGAGATAGTCTACTTCTTGGAAACTATAAGCGTGCTGAAGGTTCATTTTGAGAAGCATTTATTATTTCCCATTCACCACTCAAGCACATACTGTTTAGTTATGCAGAATTATTTACCACTGCAGATATGAATGCTTATCTCCCCCTATTTCTTCAATCTAAGACATAAGAGCAAGCTTTGTTTATAATTGAATATAATTCGTGGCTATTTGTCCCTTTTCACAATTAGGGTACCTTGCAGTCAAAAAATTATTTCACGCCATTCAAATCCAGCAGTCTCTCTTTACAGAATAGGGCGCTTTACAAGTTTCAAAAAGTCAAACGACGTCTTTGTTGTTCTTGCAGTCAACACGTTGTCAGCCGGAAGTGACCCCTGCCCTTAGAGAGAGATAGATAGAGAGAGAGAGAGACAAACAAACAGACAGACAGAGGGGGGGGGGGGAGGAGGACGACAAGCAAATGATTAACTGAAATTTGTTTAACGAAACAAACGACAATGCATGCTAGGGACTCGTTCATATTGAACCTAAAAATGCGATGGAGACGGTTACAGACTGCTCCATCTTGAGTTACAGAATAGGAAAAGGAGAAAACATACAATTGAAACACATACAGCAAATAAGGAAAAGAAAGACAAACGTGTAGGACAATCAGCATGAGGAAATTCATCTAATTCTACAGGGAAATGAAATCAAAATCAGAACCTGAAAAAAAAAATTACGCACTACATTACATTCTCTCTCTCTCTTTGTTGTGTCTTTGTCTCTCTCTCTCTCTCTCTCTCTCTCTCTGTGTGTGAGAGAGAGAGAGAGAGAGAGAGAGAGAGTTTTTATGGAATGATGATTGTCGAATATGTTACCAGTAGTAGGAAGAGGAGGAGCAGCAGCAGCAGTCGCAGTAGCCAACAATCATGTCTCTTTAATACCTCTAATTATCCTATTTGATTTTTTTAACACAGAGAATTTTACGGAGGGAAAAAAAGTCCTAAATGACAACGTCAAAAAAATGTGCAGGAAAGAATCCTACCTCCCCCTTTTGATGTGGATCCGCCCTAATTTTGGTGGGTTTGTTCTTCCGCCACTTGCTACTTTTCCGGGCTGTTTCATTAAAATTCAGAAAGAGAATGTCAACCCGTGCATATGGTTCTTTGCTGGTAAAGATAGGACCATTCAGTTCTGGTGTGCTGTGTCGCTCCCGCCTTCAGAGAGGTGGTGCCAGGTGTGATGTCAGTGAACTCATTTCACAGAGGCAGCACCCAGGATTGACGATAACAACTCACTGCAGAGACAGCACACTAGGAGTTATCATTATTGTTATTATCATGATCATTATTATTATTATTATTATTATTATCATTATCATCATCATCATCAATACCATAATTACCATTATATTATTATTATTATCATTATTATTATCATCATTATCATTATCATTAGTACTATTGTTACCACCTTCATTGTTATTACTTTCATTCTTATTATTATCATTACCTTTAACTGTTAATACTATTATTTTTTATCATTATTATTATTATTATTATTATTATTATCATTAGAAGTGATAACAAAGAATTTATTTTTTACAGAGACAGCACCAGGAGTTCGAAGTCTCAGCCCAGAATTACACGAGAAACACTTGATGTGGAGGAACTCAAGGCAGTGTGATGAGCACTTCTGTTTTTTTTCCACCAGCTCTCTCCCCCCAGCCTCGTCTCCCCCCCCCCCCCCCCCCCCCCCAAATCTTCCCGTGCCTAACCTTTTTACAGAGATAACAGCAAGAGTGATGACAGTGACCTCCCTTTTACAGAGGCAGCACCAGAAGTAACACCAGAACCGATGCCTGTTGGTACTCTCTCTTGCTATCACACTGGATGCCACTGAGTCTGCAGATACAGCGTGGTACCGACATCACATGTAAAACGTCTGTGAATATAAGAGTGGATAAGACTTCAATGAAAGACCACAGGGTCTGTCACTCATCTTTTTATGAACTTAGACGTATAACATCCCTTAGATCAGTTTCATATCATAAAGCATTGATGCGCATCGTCACTGCCTCAGTAATATCAAGGCACTGAAAAAAAAAAATCTTAAATGAGGCAGGGAACAGTAAAGTAGTTAACGAATAAGGAGGCTCCCATGATGATGTCTCTTTGCTTCGTCTGTGTGCTCTGTCTTCTCATTTCTGCTGGGCGATTCGGTGTGGTATGTAGCATTCGTTTGGACTTATGGGCGTCTGTTTATTTCATCATGGAAGATAGAGTCACCCTAATAGTTTTGTTTTGTTCGTTAATTAATGTATGCAAAGAGGTCAAAATAGCGCCGCATATTGAAAAAACGCAGAATCAAATAAACAAACAAACCAAACCGACCCCCTAACATTGCTGCTCAGAACACTCCACTAGCTTCCTGTAAAAAAAAAAAAAAAAAGATGCCAGTACATGATTACAGTTATCTCTTTTCGCTACTTTGACGGGTCACTTCCACCTTAATTTGTTTGTCTCCCTTGCTCAGAACACATAATTCTTCTCTTTCTTCCAAAGCAAAGCTCTGGAGACTTTCAAGATGCAAAAGAACGATAACTGGGAGAACTCAGTGTTAGTTTGTACGCAACACTTACAAGACGAGCATCTCCCCCCTCCCTTACACCCCACCCCCCCACCCTTCCCTTAGTGACGCAGTCGCCGTCTTCAGGCAGTGCGTGGGGTCACTCTCATGATTTGGTGCTGTCATGCCTTGGCTTCACGAGGCTATTGGCCATTGCTGTATTGAACCAGTCAATGACGTATTCATGTCCGACTTCGTTGCAGCAGCCGACCGAACGGTTTTCCTGTTTGTTACAAAACACGGAGCAGTTCTTTTGATGAAACCAATTCCTGACACAATTCCTGCCATGAATGCCTTTGTGTTTGTTGTATGTTGGACACCCCGTAACCTGGTGGTTGGAAATTGACGACTATTTCCTAAATGTAAGTTCTCTTGGCCGATAGCTTTGCAACACTCAAGACTTAAGAAATAATACCCTCTCTACATTATGACCAGGCTCTTGTAATCAAATCATACAGCTGAATCCACTGCATATTGGATATTTTCGTATTCCGCAATGCAGCTAACATTACAGGATATGTTGTGCGTCCGTCAAGTCAACGAGAACCACTTCAGTCATCTTGGGGTTGGGAGGGGATGGAGATGATTTGTCGTTACGTAGTGGTTGATCGAACCGATGCGTGCATGGAATGTGCGGTGACAGCTTGGACAGGGAACGTGGGAGGCCTGCTCTTGCTTGCTGGCGCGGGCTTGCCTTGCCTGTCTCTTTTGTTGCGCTGCAGCTGTCCTCCTTTCTTCACATACATTGGTATTTTTGTGGATAGAGCAGCGCCATCTAGCTCGATGCATAGCAGTTTGTTCCCAGGGTTGACGTTAAGCGCTTTCAAGGATGTTCTGCGAGTGTCTTTGAAGCGTTTCGTCTTACTTCCATGGCAGTTCACCATAGAAGAGTCTCTTGGTGGTGTGGCATGAGAGCTACATCACCTGCAGTCATCTATGTCTGATCGTGCGGACACCATACACGAACCTATGAAGGTGATTCAGGCGTCAAGACGAAAACACACAAAATAAACCTCCCCAGCTCGAACCCAACCCCAGACGCTGATCATTCCGAGTTATGAGGACTCTTCTATTGCTGAGAGGGACTCCGCAGAGAAATGAACGGTTGGTTTCGATGGGGAAGCGATGTGGTATTTGTAGAGACGACGGGCTGTGGTTGCACTAGAGATGAGTGGCTGGGGTGGGGTGGGGGTGGGGGGGGGGGGGGGGTGGGGGGGTGCTCAAAGAGGACCTGAATCTGTGATGGATTACCGCCGCTGATTGAAGTGCGGGGCAGCTTTCTGTCCACATGGTCCAGATGAAGTCACCGCAGGCTCAGCCCTGGCCACAACACTGGATTAACATTCCTTATACACAGGCACGCACGGACGATCTCTGTCTCTCCCTGTCTCTCTGTTTTTGTCTCCGTTTCTGTCTCTCTCTGTCTCTGTCTCTCTGTGTCTGTATTTGTCTGCCTGCCTGCCGGTCTGGCTGCCTGTCT
>JADBJO010004194.1:175449-187949 GCA_016801955.1 Conus betulinus | reverse complement strand
GTGTAGCAATGCTGGAACAAACTGTGTAGCAATGCTGGACAGACAGTGTAGCAATGCTGGAACAAACTGTGTAGCAATGCTGGGACAGACAGTGTAGCAATGCTGGAACAGACAGTGTAGCAATGCTGGAACACAGCACTGGAACAGACAGTGTAGCAATGCTGGAACAGACAGTGTAATGCTGGAACAACAGTGTAGCAATGCTGGGACAGACAGTGTAGCAATGCTGGGACAGACAGTGTAGCAATGCTAGAACAGACAGTGTAGCAATGCTGGAACAGACAGCGCTGGGACAGACAGTAGCAATGCTGGGACAGACAGTGTAGCAATGCTAGAACAGCAGTGTAGCAATGCTGGAACAGACAGTGTAGCAATGCTGGAACAAACAGTGTAGCAATGCTGGAGCAGACAGTGTAGCAATGCTGGAACAGACAGTGTGGAGCAATGCTGGAAACAGAACAGTGTAGCAATGCTGGAACTGGACAAACAGTGTGCAGAAATGCTGGAACAGACATGCTAGCAATGCAGACAGTGCAATGCTGGAACAGACAGTGTAGCAATGCTGGAACAGACAGTGTAGCAATGCTGGAACAGACAGTGTACAGTGTAGCAATGCTGGAACAGTGTAGCAATGCTGGAACAGACAGTGTAGCAATGCTGGAACAGTAGCAATGCTTCAGACAGACCCAGTGCTTGCTTTCCACGTCAGTAGTATCCGGCCACCAGTTATTGACAGTGACGTCAACAGACATGATGACGTCAACGTCATATCATAAACAAGGAAAGCAGTTTTTCTATACTTCACTGTTCAAACAGGTACTTTTGAACTCCTACACTGAAGTATTCAATGCCTATCTTGCGCCAAACTGGATAAAGATAAGTGACTGCTCCGTCATTTTCGTTGTCCTGAGTGTTGTGTATCTTGCCTGAAGAAGACCTTAGAGGTCGAAAAGCGTCGCGATTTGTCTTGTGATTCGTTGTCTATGTGTGTTTTTGTTTTTTTTTTGTTTGTTTTTTGGTGGTGCTTTATCAATAACTTTTCAAATGTCCTACACTGAGGCAAACACGCCCTACATAAATCTTAACGGTATTGTCTGCTGTACCCATTCGTCTAACCCAAGTTCAGAGAAGAGGCGAAAGAACAAACACAGAGAAAACAAGATGCAAAGCATATAAACGTACTCCCAGTTTATCTTGAATACGCGTGAGGGGGGGGGGGGGGGGGGGGGGGGGGTCTGAAAAAAACGTCACAATCAGACATGCATCATAATGAATCTGACGTCACTCAAAACGTAATATTCTAACGTGTCATCGTTACTGAACGTCATCCCCTCCAAAAGATCAGCTGAGATATTCCATAAAGAAGAAAAAAAACCGTTTGGGGGCCGTTATAGCCGTTAGTAACGGCTATTCTGGTAAAATAAAAACATCGGGCCTCATCCGTGACCCATAATAAACGTACGTACAACTTTTCAGAAAGATCGGCCCTGAAGTTTTATCTGGAGCGAGTGGAATACATTTTGACCACGGGCAGACAGACACATAGACACACAGACAGCATTTCTTCGTTCCCATTCTAAAGTACTGCCTGTTCTATAAGAACTGGGAGTACAAAAACTTGGGGCTTCCTTTAGAAAAGGAACAGACAGTGAAGAAAGGGAGCCCATGACACTGTTCAGATGACTGCCACTCTCTGCCGACTCTGAACTGTGTTGTCAAGGGTGAAAACTCATAGCTATTTTCTGTCCCAAACACGGGGAATGGGTCCAGAGTTTTTTTTTTTTTTTTTTTTTTTTTTTTTTTTTTTGGAAGGACCAGGGAGTATGAAAAGACCTGGGGCTATGGACAAAGATCTGGGACTTTCGAGGGACAACGGACTATGGAAGGTCCCAGGGGACAATAAGAGAGATCAGGGACTTTGGAGGGACTAGGGAGTATGACAGAACCAGTGACTATGGAGAAAGATCAGGGACTTTCAAGGGACCATGGACTATGGAATGTTCAGGCTCTATGGAAGGATCAGGGACTATGGAAGGACCAGAGACTATGGAGAGAGATCAGGGACTTTGGAGGGAGCAGGGAGTACAAAAGGACCAGGAAACATGGAGAGTCCAGTGACTATATAGGGAGCAGGGACTATGGAGAGAGCAGGGACTATGGAGGGAGCAGGGACTATGGAGGGAGCAGGGGGACTATATAGGGAGCAGGGACTATGGAGGGAGCAGGGACTATGGAGGAGCAGGGGACTATGCCAGGACTAGGGACTATGGAGGGAGCAGGGACTATGGAGGGAGCAGGGACTATGGAGGGAGCAGGGACTATATAGGGAGCAGGGACTATGGAGGGAGCAGGGACTATGGAGGGAGCAGGGACTATGCCAGGACTAGGGACTATGGAGGGAGCAGGGACTATGGAGGGAGCAGGGACTATGGAGGGAGCAGGGGACTATGCCAGGACTAGGGACTATGGAGGGAGCAGGGACTATATAAGGACTAGGGACTATGGAGGGAGCAGGGACTATATAAGGACTAGGGACTATGGAGGGAGCATGGACTATATAAGGACTAGGGACTATGGAGGGAGCAGGGACTATATAAGGACTGGGGACTATGAAGGGAGCAGGGACTATGAAGGGAGCAGGGACTATGAAGGGAGCAGGGACTATATAAGGACTGGGGACTATGGAGGGAGCAGGGACTATATAAGGACTGGGGACTATGAAGGGAGCAGGGACTATGAAGGGAGCAGGGGACTATGAAGGGAGCAGGGACTATGGAGGGAGCAGGGACTATATAAGGACTGGGGACTATGGAGGGAGCATGGACTATATAAGGACTAGGGACTATGGAGGGAGCAGGGACTATATAAGGACTGGGGACTATGGAGGGAGCAGGGACTATATAAGGACTGGGGACTATGGAGGGAGCATGGACTATATATAGGGACTAGGGACTATGGAGGGAGCATGGACTATATAAGGACTAGGGACTATGGAGGGATCAGGGACTCTGGGGGACCAGGGACTATGGAGGGATCAGGGACTCTGGGGGACCAGGGACTTTGGAGGGAGCATGGACTATATAAGGACTAGGGACTATGGAGGGATCAGGGGACTCTGGGGGACCAGGGACTATGGAGGGAGCAGGGACTATGAAGGGGAGCAGGGATTATATAAGGACTAGAGACTATGGAGGGAGCAGGGACTATATAAGGACTAGAGACTATGGAGGGAGCAGGGACTCTGGGCGACCAGGGACTATGGAGGGATCAGGGACTCTGGGGGACCAGGGACTATGGAGGGAGCAGGGGACTATATAGGGAGCAGGGACTATATAAGGACTAGAGACTATGGAGGGAGCAGGGATTATATAAGGACTAGAGACTATGGAGGGAGCAGGGACTCTGGGGGACCAGGGACTTTGAGGGAGCAGGGCTATGGGGTGACCAGGGACTATGGAGGGAGCAGGGACTATATAGGGAGCAGGGACTATATAAGGACTATGGACTATGGAGGGAGCAGGGACTATGGAGGGATCAGGGACTATGGAGGGAGCAGGGATTATGGAGGGACCAGGGACTATGGAGGGAGGGAGCAGGGATTATGGAGGGACCAGGGACTATGGAGGGAGCAGGTATTACGGAGGGACCACCAGTGACTATGGAGGGAGCAGTGACTATATAGGGAGCAGGGACTATGGAGAGACCAGGGACTATATAGGGACCAAGGACTATGGAGGGAGCAGGGACTATATAGGGAGCAAGGACTATATAGGGAGCAGGGACTATGGAGGGAGCAGGGGGACTATATAGGGAGCAAGGACTATGGAGGGAGCAGGGACTATATAGGGAGCAAGGACTATGGAGGGGGCAGGGACTATGGAGGGAGCAGGGACTATGGAGGGAGCAGGGACTATATAGGGAGCAAGGACTATAGGGAGCAAGGACTATATAGGGAGCAGGGACTATGGAGGGAGCAGGGACTATGGAGGGAGCAAGGACTATGGAGGGAGCAGGGACTATATAGGGAGCAAGGACTATGGAGGGAGCAGGGACTATGGAGGGAGCAGGACTATGGAGGGAGCAGGGGAGCAGGAGACTATATAGGGAGCAAGGACTATGGAGGGAGCAGGGACTATATAGGGAGCAAGGACTATGGAGGGAGCAGGGACTATATAGGGAGCAAGGACTATGGAGGGAGCAGGGATTATGGAGGGAGCAGAGACTATGGAGGGAGCAGGGATTATGGAGGGACCAGGGACTATTGAGGGAGCATGACCTGTGAAGACACCCACAACGCTGTGAAGAGGCGAAAAACAGCGCTAATGGGAGATAATCCCCTGACTGTTGGGGAGGTTTTTAGGCGGACATTTCCCGGTCACCTGCAGCCAGACAGCTAATCTCCCTTGGATAATGAAGAAGAAGAAAATTCCGGGAAGAAGAAACTGAAGAGAAAAAAAAAAAAAAAGATGGTAGGAGAGGGTGGTGAGGGCATGGGATGGGCGTGATTCTATCTCTGTCTCTGTCTCTCTCTCTCTCTCTGTCTCTCTCTTCTCTCTCTCTGTCTCTCTATCTCTCTCTCTCTCTCTCTCTCTCTGTCTCTCTCTCTCTCTCTCTCTCTCTTCTCTCTATCTCTCTCTCTCTGTCTCTCTCTCTCTCTCTCTGTCTCTCTCTCTCTCTCTCTCTCTCTCTCCTCTCTCTCTCTCTGTCTCTCTCTCTCTCTCTCTTCTCTCTCTCTCTCTCTCGCTCTCTCTCTCTCTCTCTCTCTCTCTCTCTCTCTCTCTCTCTCTCTCTCTGTCTCTCTCTCTCTCTCTCTCTCTCTCTCTCTCTCTCTCTCTCTCTCTCTCTGTCTCTCTCTCTCTCTCTCTCTCTCTCTCTCTCTCTCTCTCTCTCTCTCTCTGTCTCTCTCTCTCTCTCTCTCTCTGTCTCTCTCTCTCTCTCTCTCTCTCTTCTCTCTCTCTCTCTCTCTCATTCTGGGATAATGTCCATGACGTCACTCCACGTGTGCGGGCGTACGCTGCTGATTCAATATTGCAAAACGAATTTTGTGGAAAATGAACGTGGCCTCTCCAGTGGAAAGCATTACGTGTCATGCTGATGGTGCCAATTTCTTTCGGTAAGGGAAGGAAGGAATGGCTGGTATGGGTCGCAGAATGGATGGGACTAAAATAAAGTACAGCCTAATGATGCCTATTGCAGGGCCAAACTTTTCTCTGATCACTACAAGAGGGTAAACTGAAAATGTAAAAAAAAAAAAAAAAAAAAAAAAAAAAAGAAATTCGGATATTTCACATGAAATCCTTTGGTCTTTAAAGCTTAGGGATATAACATACACGCTGAGTAACAAAAAAGAAGAAAAAAAAGAAAATTTCACACGATGAACACAACTGTACCATTCCAATACAAAAGCATTACCCTCACAAAGTAGGCATTTCTGGACCAACCCATCCAATAATATCACACACAGTAAAACATTAATATACCACCCTATCCATCAATAAACACACATACCCCATCCAAAAATGGCATTTATACACTACATACATGCTTACATCTTTGGACGCTCCATACTTGCATCACTTTATTGGGGCACACTTACTAGGGCGCATACGATTTCAGTTAAATCAGGCGATTCTGATGAATGAAAAGTCTGTTATCTGGGAAGTAGAGTTGTTGTTGTTGTTGTCGTCGTCGTCGTACCCTGACTAAAAGACTCCAGGGATCATCCAAACAGCCGAAGTACTTTGAACTTGTGGTACAAATGCATCAGCTGGGGATGAGAAACATTACGTGTGTGACCGTTTTTTGATTACCCTGCCACATGGGCAGCTACATTCCGACTTCGGGGATTTGGAGAGACTGATAATATTATGTTAGGAGCTTGTCACAACTGAAGACAATCCCCGCATAACTATGCAGAGCAGAACAACATTTTTGTAGCCTTGGTGTTCTAGCCCATGTCAACTGGTCTGACACAGCCTTAAGCCAAGGCGGGGAAGTAGAGTGACAAGTCCTTTGTGTCTGCCATTGGAAAAGGCCCAGGATGAGTCTGCCCCAGTTTCCAGGAGTCTGGTCTTGAAAGAATCCAATACTTGGTTGGTAGTGTTGTCTCGCCTTTCCTTGAAGTCTACATGTGCAGCCACATCCTCTCTTGATGTTGAGCTCTACAAGTTGGTCCGTGGTCTTCTGTTGAGATGGTTCTTTAGGTTTCTGATCACATCAGATCGGTCACGCCATAGTCCACTGCCAGATTGTCTGTCTTCTCCCTGATCTCTTTGGTCACCTGCATCTCCTGGACAGTACATCCATTTTTTTTTTTTTTGGTCTCCAACGGAAGGCCGCATACTAGTTAATGTCATGTAGGGCTTCCCATTCCTGTTGCCGCTTGTTGAAAGCAAGTTCATGAAGACAGTCCGAGTCAGAGAGATTGTTGAGTTTGTTGAGTTTTTGAAGCTGCTCTTCGGATGAGAGCCAGTGGAGTGCTAGTGTCACTGATTCTACCTCCATTGATAGACATGAAGTTTTTAAGCTGTAGACATCATTGTCTCTCTGAATTGCTGTAGGCACCATTGTCTCTCTGAATTGCTGTAGGCACCATTGCCTCTCTGGATTAGTCAGCCATTCTGCTTCACTGTACATCCCCAGCCCGACTCAACTTCGGTGACCAGTTGTTGTTTCTCCAAAGCTCTGGTTCGACGGCAGATTGGTAGAGAGGTGTTCGAAGCGGGCAGGGCATGTTTCCCATTCCTTATTTTATTTGAGTTCTGATACCTGCCTGTCTCATCACTTTCCTAGTTCCAGACGAGTGTTTTCATTTCCTTGACTGCTGCATGCAGCTGGGGGATTTTCAAGTGTTTAGAAATATGCTTTCACTAGGTCCAACCTGTGTGTGAGAGAAGGAGAAGAAGAAGAAAAGAAAAGAAGAAGGAGGAGCAGGAGGAGGCGAAAAAAAGTGTGAGGAAGAGGAAGAGGAAGAGAAGGTGAGAGGAAGAGTATCAGAAGAACAACAAGAAGAAGGAGGAGGAGGAGGAGACAGATAGACGGACGGTCAAACGAACGTACGAACGATTTGACTAAAGGGATTCTTTTCCATGGAGAGAACTCTTACAAAAGCATGAAAAGCAAAAATATGTCAGCAGGTAATATCCTAACGCGTTAACGATGCAAATCAAAATTAATGATAGAAAGCGAAACATACGGGAAGCAAGTGTGTGCGCATACATCAAGGAGTTAGAAATGTCAGAATCCACCCTTTGCTTCTTTTCTGTTCGGTAGACAGCCAGTCGATCGGATAACTTTTTTTTTTTCACTCATTGCTATATCTTTTCAGTTTCAGATTTCCCTTAACTTAATTTGTCGGTTTTATGAGATATTCCTTCAGATGAAATTAGAATAATTTGGCTCCTGTGTGCAATTCATCTTTCCGCATTCCTCGATACGTTATTGTGTACACTATTTATACAGGAAATATGCTCCCAGGGTTCACCAAAAGGGGGAGAAAAAATGATAAATCCATCGGTGCCAACCTGGTTACAACTGAAATTCCATAACAGACCATTGATAATAAATAAGTAGAACTCTCATGTGTCTACAGGAGGAAACTTTCCTCTGAGCGCAGTTCAGAGATCTTTGGGACGAAAACTGGCTGTTTGAAAACTCACATCAATGAATAGCAGTGCATTGCACCAGCACATGAGACTTCTTAAAACCCAGGCCAGAACTCAAACCACAGTGCCAAGGACATCCACATCCACGCTGATGCAGACGAGGACGTTGTAGAGGTTCTCAATGTAAAAACGCCAGAAAAAATAGCCTGCTATCAGCAAGTACAAAAGGGGATGTGGAATAAATGATGGTAAAAGATAGTCCCACAAACGGAGAGCGCTGAAAGTTAAGAGCACAATGGAGCACAGACCAGATACATTTCTAGGAGAGCCTGTAGGGATATTTGCGAAGTGAAACAAGCGAAGTTGAATCACCTACTCAAAACTCTAGACGCCAGCGAGAGAGAGACATCATGCAGAAGACAAAGACACACTGAAAGACAGTCATATGAAGGCTGCCTCATCAGCTGAGAAACAAGGGCTAAAGAGGATCTGGGAAGACCTGACAGCATAGTTCCCGTCAGCAAAGGAAAACCAGCAAGTAGGAAAAGAATGTGAAAGAGCACGCGCGCGCGCGCGCGCACACACACACACACACACACACACACCACACACACACACACACACACACACACACACACACACACACACATACACACATACGCGCGCGCGCGCGCACACACACACACACACACACACACACACACACACACACACACAGGCACACGCGCGCGCACACATGCACGCACGCACGTAGACAAACAGAGAGACAGACAGACAGACGGAGACAGAGAGAGCTACAGAGAGAGAAAGAGAGAGTTGCTTCCCCACGAATCATTCAACCGGGCCAAAAACATCCTTTCTACGGTAGTCTCCTTGTTTGTTCGGTGTGTTCTCTCTTGTCATTTGGGCGAGGCGATTCGATGCTTAGCAGCGTTCGTTTGCACTTACGGGCGTCTCTTTGTTTCATTAAGGGAGCAAGAGTTATCCTACTTGATCTTTCATCACAGTATACTGTTCCCTGCCTTATTTAAGCTTTCCTTTCATGCCAATCAAACCAAGGTTACCTATATTTGTTACCGCTCGTCACCGTGTTTGTTTGACGACACTCAAGATGAAAAAGGCTGTGCCAGTCTTGAATAAATATTAATTTGTGTTTGTTCATTCTCTAGATGTTGTTGTTGCTGTGTGGATGTGTGTCATGTACATGGTACAGGGGCAAGTTTAGAACATCCTTTTTTGGGGGGGAGGTGGGGGGGGATGTCTCTCCTTGGTTGTTCTGTGTGGTCTGTGCTGTCATTTCTGGTAGGTGAAGGGATGTTTCCAGCAGCTTTCGGTTGGAGTTATGGGCGTCTCTATATATCCTTTAAAAAAAAAAAAAAGGATCGAGCGTTACTGTACTTGTTCTTTAATTACTGCTTATTGTTCACTGCCTCATTTAAGGTAAACTTTTATTGAATTATATTATGTATAATGGTGTGTGTGCGTGCCTCTGTGTGTGTGTGTGTGTGCATGCTGCGCGCGCTTATGTGTGTGCGTGCATGTGTGTGTGATGTCAATTGTTGTCTGTCAGGTAGTGTTTTGTACGGGATGGGAAACTTCGTTTTGTTTTGTTTTTTCGGTAAAACTCTGTTGTACTCGTTTTTGCCTCTGACAGCAATTGCTGTCCTGTTGTTGATTTAGCGTTTTTGACTTTTGTTGTTGACTTAGCTTTGTTTTTTTCAATCAACGCAATTTTGCCTTTGCTTTCCTTGCCTGTTGGGATTACAGTATTTTTTTTCTGAAACCAACAAACCTCCCTTCGGTTCCTATCACATTTGATTGACTCTCTCTTCTCATCATAGGTTTCCTGGATCTTCAGACCGACAGACTAACAAACAGACAGACAGACACATAGACGGTTACTTTCCTCTGAAAAAGAGCCAGAACACACAGAGGGGTTGCCGGGCAGAGATCAGATCGAAAAGGAGCAAAGACAAACCTGATCCGGCCAGGATTGTTGGGACAGTGCAGACACAAACGGCTGGCATTGTTTGATGCCATGTCGACTCAAGTGTCCACAGAGTCCCAGCTTCACATGCCGGCAGAGCTGTACTGTTTGTTTATTCACTCCTGTTCAACAAGATTGGGTTGTTGGCACATCCACCCACACAAGCTGATAGAGTTGAATTGTTGGTTTCTTCACTCTTAATCGTCAAAGGGGAATTCCTGGCACATTCACCACAGCGGTGGGCAGAGTTGAATTCGTGGTTTATTCACTCCTGTTCGTTAAAGCTGGGTTGTTGGCATGTTCACTGAAGCAGTAGACAGAGTTGTGTGGTCGATGTATTCACTCTCCTATTTGACAAAAAGAAGGGTTGTTGGAATATTCACGAAAACGGTGGACGGAATTGAATAGTTCGTTTATTCACTACTCTCCGTCAAAAATGGGTTGTTCGAAAATTCACTAAAACAGTGGACAGGATTGTATTGTTCGTTTATTCACAATCATTCGACAAAGATGGGTTGTTGGAATATTCGTTACAACACAAGACAGAGGCGTTCTATCGGTGTCCTGAGTGAAACAGAAGACAGGGATGTACAGTCCGTTTATTCACTCCTGGGTGACAAAGTCGGGGTGTTGACATCTTTATTACAGCAGTGGACAGGACTGGATCGTAGCTTTATTCACTGCAGCAATAGACAGAGTTGTACAGACCGTTTATTTACTCCGGTTTGACAAAGTCGGGGGGTTGGCATAATTGTTACAGCAGATGACAAATTTGTACCGTTGGTTCTTCATTACAGCCATAGACCGAGTTTTGATGTTTGTTTATTCCTAACAGCGGTAGACAGAACTGGGCTGCCTTATTCACGACGGCAGTAGACAGAGTTGAACTGTTGGGTTTATTCACAACCACAGAGAAATAAAGCTGTTTTGTTGGTTTATTCACTACAGCTATAGACAGTGCTGACTGCTGGTTTATTCAATACAGCTGTAGACAGAGATGGCTGTTGGTTTATTCAAATATAGTTGTAGACAAAAAGGGCTGTTGGTTTATTCACTACAGCAGTAGACGGAGATGGCTGTTGGTTCATTCACTATAGCTCTAGACAGTGCTGGCTGTTGGTTTATTTCACCACAACAGTAGACAGAGATTCCTACTGGTTTATTTACTGCAGCAGTAGACAGAGATGGCTGTTGCTTCATTCACTATAGCCACAGACAAGAGATGGCTATCGGTTTATTCACCAACAACAACAGACAAGAGAGGGCTATTGATTTATTCACTCACTCTAGCCGCAGACAGAAAATGGCTGTTCATTCATTTCACGGCTGTCAACAGTCGAGCTGTCAGTGCAGCCCCTCCAGCATGCAGGGAAAGAAGAGTTCCGCAGGGCGCCTGGATGAAAAGACTCCTCCAGTGGGCGTACACACGGAGCATGCCAGTTTATGGGAAACGCCATTAGGGGGCAGGCTGATTACAGGCATTGAGACGTTCTGAGGAGTTGGCAACCTCCACACGGCGCCACCTCTTCCTTCCCCTGTTCCAGAGTTCCAGGCCCTAGGCGTGTGGTTATCTGCCCCTGTAATGGCGTGGCTGACGCAGCAGAGTGCGCTCCCCCCATCGATCAGGTTGGAAAAAAGGGCCCTGGCCGTCGGCTTGAGTGGATGAATGGATGGATGGTTGGGTGGATGGATGAAATGCCGCACATTCTGCGCTAGAGGCTTGCTTGGCCGCAGAGAGCAAATCACAGAGAATAATCCCTATGGTTGTTTGAACCCGATGCTTTTGAAAGAGGAGAGCGGAGAGGGCGGGAAAGGGGGGGGGGGGGGGGGTGTGGCGGGGGGTAGGGGTGGGATGGGGGATGGGAGAGGGGTGGGGATCGTGAGAGGGGAGAGTGCACGGGGGGTGTACAGAAAAGAGGAAAAGACATCAAAAGGAGAGCTTGCGCATGTATGTGTGCGTATGTGTGTGTGCGTGCGTGTGTGTGTGTGTGTGTGTGTGTGTGTGTGTGTGTGTGTGTGTGTGTGTGTGTGTGTGTGTGTGTGTGTGTGTGTGTGTGTGTGTGTGCGCGCGCACGCGCACTCGCTCATGCATGCGTGCGTGCGTGCGCGCGCGCGCGCGTGTGTGTGTGTGTGTGTGTGTGTGTGAGAGAGAGAGAGAGAGACAGAGAGAGAGAGAGAGAGAGAGAGAGAGAGAGAGAGAGAGAGAGAGAGAGAGAGAGAGAGAGAGAGAGAGAGAGAGAGAGAGAGCTGACATGTTTGGAATGTATCGTCAATGCAAAACCTGTATGCAGGGAGAAAATGAAAATAAACCTCCCAAAACTATCTGCGTGGTAATAAAAGACCCATTTTCAGAGCTTTGCAAGGAAAGGAAAATGAGAGGAATGAAAAAACTTGGTGATAGTTCAATGTCATGCACATTATACCTTAAGGGAAATGTATGAACAAACAATAAAAAGTAAAAAGAATAGATAGCTAAATATATAAGTAACGAGAACAAAGCAACTTTCCAAAAGACGAGGAACAGATATTATGTTGAAATCATGTAAGCAACACTGTCTATAGACACTGAAATAGTTATTTTATCCTGTCTAATGCTTCGACCATCTGTAACACAAATTCACAGCGGACTGTACACTGAATTCATCATCTGATGACAGTATATCAGCAAGATCTTATTTTTAGTTATGTTTTTGCGCGTAGAAACTCCGCGTGATGCTCTGATGTGTTCCAGAACTTCACATCGAAAAATAAAACGCTTCTTGTTATGCACAGTATACGCAAATTAGGGGTAGAACATCACCCCCGTTAACATTAAAACCAAGAGCCCGTAATCCGAATTTTGCAAAATGTATTCTGTGTCATTTGTGATCAATGAGATTTGTTTTCCTGATTTAAACATCGTTTTTGAT
>JADBJO010004194.1:162949-167949 GCA_016801955.1 Conus betulinus | reverse complement strand
GATTTTGACAAGTCCTGTTGACATTGATACATGACCATACCATCTCATTTTCCTTCTGTTCACTGTGAACAACAGGTCTTCGTATGGTCGTAACGAGGCCGCTTGATGTCAATCTGCAGATGTTTCAGCCTCCCTGGGTGTCTTGGAGAGTCTGAGATCATGTTTCAACCCTTCAGGACAGGGCACGAGCCCTCCACCTTTGCAACACAGAGATCAAAGCTGTGAACAAGTGCCGCTATCTTTGTAACACGATGAGCAGAAAGAGAGCAATTCTGGACACAGAGGTAGCACCACGCATGGCAAAGGCCAGCACTACCTTTGGCAAGTTTGACAAAGAAAAATGGGGGCAATCACGGCTTCAGACTCTCAGCCCAAAGTGCCGTGGACAGAGTGACCCTGCAACAGTCCCGCGCAACAGTACAATGAAGGTCGCTTGGTGTCTGTTGGGTATTGTGGAGGTGGCTCCCTCAGTGGGTCCAGAACAGTTTGGGTGTGGTTTGTCTGCATGGTTTCCAAGGCACTCATCACGCTGCTTTCACTTCCGTCGTTCATTTTTCCTCTCATTTGTTTATCTATTCATTTACCAGTCTCTTTATTTGCTTATATTGTCTGTTTATTCATCATTAATTTCCTATTTATTTATTTATTTACTGTTTAATCATTTATGTATGTGTACTCACTTTTTTGTTTATTCGTTTGTCTATTTCGTCGCTTACTTCTTCATTTAATCTTTGAACATCTGTATCTTTACTTACATTTGTCATTCATCCGGTGACATCACGTCACAGAGAGGAAGTTCTGTCGGAAGGGGAGTTAACCCTCATTGCCAGTTGTCGTCCTTGGACATGCGCAGCTCGTTTGGCGCGTGGGCCGAATCTGCATAGAACCTGGCCAACAGAAACTGGCAACACTCGTTAAGCCGCACAGCAGGTTAGTTCGTTAGTACAGGACGACGTCAGGAAATGGAAGCATAACAAGAAGGAAAGGGGAAGAAAAAACAGAAAAAAGACCACAGTAATATCAACACAAAGGGGGACAGAAATGAGAGGGGACACGACAAGACAAGGCAAGGGCAGATAAGCCTTTTTTGTAACAGCACCAAACGCTAGCGTGTGTTTTTGTACCCCTTCCTCCAACTACGTACGATTAACGTGCCAAATTAATCCAGATCCTAATACAGTACAAAAAGGATACATGCATAATGGATATAAAAAGAGTGATATGGGTTTAGTATGATGAGAGAAAGACACAGGAGAGGAAAACAAGGAGGAACAAGAGCAGGGCCAGTCGAGGACACAAAGATCTGCAAAAGGTGACGTGGGGATGCGGACAATGAGATACGAAAGAAGACAGCAAGATGCTCAGAATACAGAAAACTGCAGGATGGTCAGAAAAAAAAGATGATAGATGGAAAATCACGGTAAACTAATGAAGTGTTATTTTAATTCAATATATATATATATATATATATATATATATATATATATATAATGAAACAATAAATTCCAAGGATAAGTACCGAGCACCGTTCCAGCAACTTACAGAGCAGCTAAGTGTTGCAATGACTGCAAGAAATATTGAATTATAAACAAAGCTTGCTCTTATGTCTCAGATTGTAGAAATAGGGGGGGGGGGGGGTAAGCCTTCATATCTGCAGTGGTAGATGATTCTGCCTAACTGACAGTATGTGCTTGAGTGGGTGAATGGGGGAATAAATGGGGAATAAATAAATGCTTCTCAAAATGGACAGAGGTAATTTGACTCCTCTGCCTTTTCACAAGAAAATGTAGCTTGTTTTGCTTTTTCATGATTTTCTTTTGCTTCATAGGTGGCACCTTTAGTTAGGTTTTTGAAAACTCAACAAACATACTATGGTATTGCATACCAGCCTTTTTCTGGTATAGCATTCTTCTTAAAACCGAAAAGGCAGAGGAGTCAAATTACCACTTTCCGCGGTCACTGAGGAGAAAAACAATCAGGTTTCGAAATACCGGTATCTGACCAGGAGTTATATGTTAGTGAGCTTCCTCCCCATTGGAGATGGTCTCCCTCTTTGGAGACTATAAGTTTGCAGAAGGTTCATTTTGAGAAGCATTTATTTATTCCCCATTCACCCACTCAAGCACATACTGTCAGTTAGGCAGAATCATCTACCACTGCAGATATGAAGGCTTACCACCACCCCTATTTCTACAATCTGAGACATAAGAGCAAGCTTTGTTTATAATTCAATATATATATATATATATATATATATATATATATATATATATATATCAATGCTTCATATAGTCTCTTTGTTTCAACTGAACTATGTAGGCTACAGAACAGAGAGAGAGAGGAGACAGACAGAGACAGACACGGAGAGAAGGACAGAGAGAAAGCGACCAGGCTTCATGTCAACAAAGATCTATCAGTCGATAATAGCCTAGGACACCGATGAAAACAAGTAGTTCCAGAACAACAAACCTTGTCAACGATAGAATTAGAGCATCTCTGAGAAAATTAGGGAGTATCTAATTGTGACTCCACTGAAGTTTACTATCAACACAAAAACTGGAAACACTTCATGTTGACTTCTGGAAGAAACGAAAGAATGAAAATACCGAAGCTGAAATTTCATGCCGTAGCTGCCATTGTTTACAAAGCGGGCGGCTTATATAAAGCAAGGACTTTTCACAGAGTGCAGACGAGCATTAACCAAATTACAAATCAGCGCTCATGAACTCCCAGTGGAGAGGGGCCCTTATACTAACCCTGACAGAGAAGACAACTATGTGTGACATGTCACGTCGTGGAAGATAGGTTACATTTTCTGGATGACTAAATTATATGATCAACAACGCGATGATCTGGTGGGGACGCATGCCTACAACGATTTTTCCATTGCAGAATCAAATTATAACAACAACAAACAACAACGACAGCAACAAGGACGACGACAACAATAACAACAACAACAACAACTTCATTTTCATCGAAAACAGCAAGAACAATAACAACAACATAATCATCATCAACACACAAATTTTAGACTTAATTTACCAAAGACCTTGTGACTGAGTGAATAAATGAACGCCTGACCGAGTGGCTGAATTAATAGATGAACAAGTGACTGAATGACTGAGTGAATATAAGAACAAAGAACTGAACGACTGAGTGACAAAATGAACCAACCACTGAGCGAATAAATGAACAAATGACTGGGTGAGTGACTAAATAAACCATCCCAGTCATTTATTCATTTATATACTCAGTTATGGAGTAACTGAGTGTATGAATGAGTAAACCGCTTGGTGCCTAAGTGAATAAATGAACAAATGACTAGGTGAATAAAAAAAAAAACAACGGTCAAACAATCACTGAGTGAATCAGTGCTTAACGAACAAAAGAGCCGGGTGAGCGAGTGAATAAGTGATTCAACAACAGAGTTAATGAGTGAACAAATGAACCAATGAGTGGGTGATGGCGGTAGTAAGTAAACCAATAACTGGGTAACTGAGTGAATTATTGAGTCATGGACTTTGTGACTGAGTATAGAAATGAAACAAAAGCTGGATGAGTAGTGAAATGAATGAATCAATTGAAGGGTGAGTGAGGAAATCAATGAATCAATTGAAGGGTGAGTGAGCGAACAAATGAATCAGTGGAAGGGTGAGTAAGGAATCTATTAATCAACTGAAGGGTGAGTGAGTGAATAAATGAATCAATGGAAGAGTGAGTGAGGAAATCGATGAAACAATTGAATGGTGAGTGAGTGAATAAATGAAACAATTGAAGGGCGAGTGAGTGAATAAATGAATCAATTGAAGGGCGAGTGAGTGTGAATAAATGAATCAATTGAAGGGTGAGTGAGTGAATAATAAATGAGTCAATTGAAGGGCGAGTGAGTGAACAAATGAATCAATGGAAGGGTGAGTGAGTGAATAAATGAATCAACAAAAGGGTGAGTGAGGATACAAATGAATCAATTGAAGGGTGAGTGAAAAAAAATCAATGAATCAATTGACGGATGAGTGAGGAAATCAATGAATCAATTGAAGGTGAGTGAGGAAATCAATGAATCAATTGAAGGGTGAATGAGAGAATGAATGAATCAATGAAAAGGTAAGTGAGTGAGTAAATGAGTTAACAACTGGGTGAATGACTGAAGAATTGAGCCAAACTAAGCGACTTACAGACCAAGGATGGCATGAGTAAATAAATGAATGAACGGAGTGCTGGGTGACAGAGGGGATACTTGAATCAATGACTGAGCACATAAATGCCAATGCGCTGAGTCAGTTAATGAACCAGATATTGAATCACTGAGTGGATAGCGAAACAGCGACTAGACGATTATGTGAATAAATGAACAAAGGAACAGCTACACACGCACTCACACGCACGCACGCACGCATGCATGCACGCACGCACGCACGCACGCACGCACGCACGCACACACACACACACACACACACACACACACACACACTGACTGACTGACTGAGACCATTTACTGTCAGATTAACATAATGTTGTACTGACAAACACACACACACATACACACGCGCGCGCTTAAAACGCCCGTTTGATGGACTCTGCTTTGAATGATGTCGTGCCTTTGAAATGGTGAACTCTCTCTGACAAATCACTGGCCCTGGATCTGACCGGCTATGGGGGAACTGTTCTATGATGCATGTAATCTGCAGGTCTTTAATACACCGCAGAATGATTATCTTGCAAACAGAATTGATTGTGGAGCGCCGGCAATCAGGGTAGACGTAGCACGCCAGTGTGCGTCACTGGAACTACAAGCCAGCTCTTTCGTCCTACATTCGGTGCCAGACTTCCAGAGGTGTTTTTTTTTGTTTGTTTTTTTTTAATCCCTCTCTGCCCCCATTCCCTAGCAACGAGAGGCGGACACAGCACCAAACCCCAGGAGACGGTCACTGTTCTGGCAGCGTGTTTTCATTCAGCACCACTTTTCTTCAAACATGTTTCTATAATATGTTTGTGAT
>JADBJO010004194.1:152949-160449 GCA_016801955.1 Conus betulinus | reverse complement strand
GGCAGACACAGCCATTAAGCCAAGAGACGGTCACTTTTCTGGCAGCGTGTTTTCATTGAGCTCCACTTTCCTTCAAACAGGTTTCTCTAACGAGTTTTTAATCGCCTAGAAACTCGCTAGCAAGCTCTCTCTCTCTCTCTCTCTCTCTCTCTCTCTCTCTCTCTCTCTCTCTCTCTCAGACTCAGACACACACACACACACACACACACACACGCGCGCGCGCGCGCGCGCACGCACGCAAGCATGTACGCATGCATGCACACATGCACACACACAAGCATGCACGCATACACACACACACATATATGCATATATGTATATACACACACACACACACACACATATATATATATATATATATATATATATATATATATATATATATATATATATATAAGTAAAAAAACAAAAGCAGGCACACCAGCCACACACTCTTCATGTCTTTTTTAAAAAATGCTTTCGCCTTTTATTTAGGCTTCGTCAGTATCAATATCTCTTGTTTCACATTGCACACTGTTTCACACTGTTTCACACTGTATCACATTGTGCAATGTGAAACAAGAGATATTGATACTGACGAAGCCTAAATAAAAGGCGAAAGCTTTTTAAAAAAGACATGAAGAGTGTGTGGCTGGTGTGCCTGCTTTTATTTTTTTTACTTGTTGACTGGCCTGTTTCTGGATCAGCAGTGCACCCACACATCATTGAGCGGTGTCCAGCGTGTTCCAGGGTTTTACCTTTATTTTAAAACATCTCATTCATATATATATATATATATATATATATATATATATATATATATATATATATTAGTTAAAAATAGGGTGATAAAAGGAAGTTTTAAAAGCCACCAACAGATCTGTTTCGAGCCAGCGCTCTCGTCAGGATGGTTTTGGGGCGCCTACTGCCGGTGTTATATGGCCTGATGTCACTGTTTGCACGTGCGGATTGGCTGCACGTATTGTTCGTTTTTTTTTTGGGGGGTTGTTTACAGTTCAGGGTGCGTTTGCTGACAACGATTTCTGTTTGTGCCTGCAGTTGTTTACTATTTCTACTTTAGTATTTAGGGTTGCTAAGTATGGTTTGCATCTTTTTGAAATGTTGTTGTATGGTGATGCCCTTTTTATGATTTTCCAGGATATGTTATAGTTTGTTTTTTTGCCTTTAAGTCTCCAAATATATTTGCTCAGTTCTGTTTGGTTTTTGTATTTTTCTTTGTTGAATGACTGTTTATGGTTTGCGTATCTGGTTTTTTGAAGTGATTTTCAGTGATCCCTTTGTATGTTTCTTTTTTCATTTTCTGATGTCACAGTGGCTTGGTATACAATGTTGTTATAGAGGCATTTGTTGCTTAAGGGACAGTGTTCTTTTGTAGTACAATTGCAGGATTTCCTTGCTTCACCCTTCTTTGCTGTGTTGCTTTTCATTTTGTTGGATGAATCAATTATATTTTTAAGGTTGGGCATGCATGAATATGATAGTTTGACGGTGTTCTTGTTGAATATTTTGGACAATTTGTGTTCTTTTGGGAAGGATGCTGTCAAAATTTTGAAAAATTCTTTTCCTACGTTTGTTTTTACTCGTCCATCATGGAGGGTTGTACCATGTGATTTTCCTTTTCCTGTTTTTTTTTTTTTTTTGTTCATGTTGTTATCTGGGTTGTATTGTAGTTTGTAGCTGTAACCACTTTTTTGCAATGCCTCTTGGTATTCTGCTGCTGCATTGTTGAATACTCTTTCATTATGTGACAGATTAGATAATCTCTTGTTTATGCCATTGGGTATGGCTTTTAGTATAGATGGTGGGTGGTTGCTATTGATGTTTACATAAAATGGGTGTGTCATTAGGTTTCTTGTATGGTTTATATATGTGGTTGTTGAGGTCAAGTGTTATGTCTAAGTAGTTCACTACCTTTTTGTTTACTTCGATGGTGATTTTTAAGTTATGGTTTTGGAAAATTTTGCATAATTCTTTTTTCTTGTTTTCAATGGTTCTTGGATTGTTGTTTAGCGCGGCGAGGCCGTCGTCTCTGTACAGTCCGACTTGCTTTCCGAGTTGCTTTTGGATGTTGGATAGTATAAACAGTCCGACTAGTTCACACATGTTTCGGCACCGTCATACGATCCCATGGTCACATCAAATGTTGAATTTTTATTCGTTTTCTTGATCCATGTATCATTTCTGCTGTAGAGTAAAGTTTTCTTGGTGTGAAAAATGATTTCCATTTCTGACCCTGTTATGTCTGTGTGTTTTATTAGCAAATTTCAGAGCTTTAGTGAGTAGCTCTTTGTCTATGGATGGGTCGGGTTCGAACCTCCGCCGGGGCGTTTCGGTACAGGGGGATTTTTCCCTCAGAGTTAACATTGGTTCTGACTCCATTTCCCATACAGTCCTTCGAATGAGACTATAAACCGAGGTTCCGTGTGTGAACGCACGCATAACATCTTGCACACACGTAAAATCCCATCACCAACATTCGGAAGAGTAGGCCAGTTTGGCCGTTGGTATGGATGACACGTTACACATAGCATGCACCCTGAGTGAGAAATGGAAAGAATGAAGGAAGTAAGGAAAATGAGTGATCGATGTTGAACGATATTGACTGGATGACACGGGAAACGACCGAATGAAGCGCCAGCTGGCAGCTCTTCAGTCGGCACTACCCAGGTAGGCAGCCCGTTGTGTAAATGAGTGTTACATGTTTATAGTTGATTATTGTAAAGCGCTGTGAGCTCTAGTGAGAAAGGGCGCTCTATAAATGTACGTTATTATTATTATTATTATTATTAGTCTACATGTTGGGTTGTTGTGGAAATTGGGTTTATGGTCTTTAAGGGTTATGAAGGCTTCTTTTATTGCAGTTGTTTCCACCCTGTCACCTAGATCCATGTGGTGTACGAGTTTTTTTTCTTTTTTTTTTTTCGGATGTTGTTGTGTATGGGTTTATCAGCTTTTTTGTAGTTTTTTCTGAATGTTTTTATCAAGAAGTGTGTACTACTCGTTTGGTTCCATTTTGTAGTAATACTACTGGTTTTGTCAGCCTTCACGAATATTTTTTTTATCATTTTTGTATTTGTTTTATTTCATTTTTTTAAATGATGTTTGGAAATCGTTGTTTGATTTTTTGAATTCTATGTTGGCTATCATTCTTTTCATTTTATCCTCAAAAGATTTCATTTCATCTATGGCTGGTGGAGATCGCCATGATTTGAAGTCATATGTGTTTTTGTCCTTTTTTTTTTGCATTCGGATTCAGGAAGAAAAATGCTTTCCATCTCATGTTTCATACGAATTTTTCAGTTTGTTCTATTAATCTTTTTAAGTAGAACTGCGGGTTGGAGAATGGTATATTTTTTTTTGTCGATTGTCTAAAATTGATTTCCTCCATTTTGAAATTCACCAGGCCACAGTGCTCAACGTGAGGAGCTATTATCAAGAAAACTGCTAAAACGCCTAATAAAATTCTTAAAGTGCTCAACCCCTTGGGGAGCAACATCTGTTAAAAATAGGGTGATAAAAGGAAGTTTTAAAAGCCACCACAGATCTGTCTGTTTCGAGCCAGCGCTCTCGTCAGGATGGTTTTGGGGGCGCCTACTGCCGGTGTTATATGGCCTGATGTCACTGTTTGCACGTGCGGATTGGCTGCACGTATTGTTCGTTTTTTGGGGGGGGGTTGTTTACAGTTCAGGGTGCGTTTGCTGACAACGATTTCCATTTGTGCCTGCAGTTGTTTACTATTTCTACTTTAGTATTTAGGGTTGCTCAGTATGGTTTGCATAGTATTAACCATTTTTCTGTTGAACATAGGTTGCATCTTTTTGAAATGTTGTTGTATGGTGATGCCCTTTTTTATGATTTTCCAGGATATGTTATAGTTTGCTTTTTTTTTCTTTAAGTCTCCAAATATATATTTGCTCAGTTCTGTTTGGTTTGTGTATTTTTCTTTGTTGAATGACTGTTTATGGTTTGCGTATCTGGTTTTGAAGTGATTTTCAGTGATCCCTATATGTTTTTTTTTCATTTTTTGATGTCACAGTGGCTTGGTATACAATGTTGTTATAGAGGCATTTGTTGCTTAAGGGACACTGTTCTTTTTTTGGCACAAGGATTTCCTTTCTTCACCCTTCTTTGCTGTGTTGCTTTTCATTTTGTTGGATGAATCAATTATATTTTTAAGGTTGGGCATGCATGAATATGATAGTTTGATGGTGTTCTTGTTGTTGAATATTTTGGACAATTTGTGTTCTTTTGGGAAGGATGCTGTCAAAATTTTGAAAATTTTTTCATGGTTCTTGGATGTTGTTTTTTAGCGCGGCGAGGCCGTCGTCTCTGTACAGTCCGACTTGCTTTCCGAGTTGCTTTTGGATGTTGGATAGTATAAACAGTCCGACTAGTTCACATGTTTCGGCACCGTCATACGATCCCATGGTCACATCAAATGTTGAGTTTTTACCCATGAAAACAAGAAAAAAGAACTATGCAAATTTTTCCAAAACCATAACTTAAAAATCACCATCGAAGCAAACAAAAAGGTAGTGAACTACTTAGACATAACACTTGACCTCAACAACCACATATATAAACCATACAAGAAACCTAATGACACACCCATTTTATGTAAACATCAATAGCAACCACCCACCATCTATACTAAAAACCATACCCAATGGCAAAAACAAGAGATTATCTAATCTGTCACATAATGAAAGAGTATTCAACAATGCAGCAGCAGAATACCAAGAGGCATTGCAAAAAAGTGGTTACAGCTACAAACTACAATACAACCCAGATAACAACATGAACAAAAACAAAAAAAAACAGGAAAAGAAAATCACATGGTACAACCCTCCATATGATGGACGAGTAAAAACAAAACGTAGGAAAGAGAATTTTTCAAAATTTTGACAGCATCCTTCCCAAAAGAACACAAATTGTCCAAAATATTCAACAAGAACACCATCAAACTATCATATTCATGCATGCCCAACCTTAAAAATATAATTGATTCATCCAACAAAATGAAAAGCAACACAGCAAAGAAGGGTGAAGAAAAGGAAATCCTGCAATTGTGCTAAAAAAAAGAACAGTGTCCCTTAAGCAACAAATGCCTCTATAACAACATGTATACCAAGCCACTGTGACATCAGAAAATGAAAAAAAAACATACATAGGGATCACTGAAAATCACTTCAAAACCAGATACGCAAACCATAAACAGTCATTCAACAAAGAAAAATACAAAAACCAAACAGAACTGAGCAAATATATTTGGAGACTTAAAGACAAAAAAAAAAAAACTATACATATCCTGGAAAATCATAAAAGGGCATCACCATACAACAACATTTCAAAAAGATGCAACCTATGTTCAACAGAAAAAATGGTTATACTATGCAAACCATACTTAGCAACCCTAAATACTAAAGTAGAAATAGTAAACAACTGCAGGCACAAATGGAAATCGTTGTCAGCAAACGCACCCTGAACTGTAAACAACCCCCCAAAAAAAAAACGAACAATACGTGCAGCCAATCCGCACGTGCAAACAGTGACATCAGGCCATATAACACCGGCAGTAGGCGCCCCAAAACATCCTGACGAGAGCGCTGGCTCGAAACAGATCTGTTGGTGGCTTTAACTTCCTTTTATCACCCTATTTTTAAACAGATGTTGCTCCCCAAGGGTTGAGCACTTTAAGAATTTTTATTAGGCGTTTTAGCAGTATTATATATATATATATATATATATATATATATATATATATATATATATATATATATATATATATATATATCACAAATAAAACTAGAGAGCCAGCGAGAACTCCAAAAACGCTCAACCGGGAAGGGAGCGACATAAGTTTAAAAATGTGATTAAAAAAGAGATTAAAAAAACACCAACAAGCTTGTTTCCAGCTCTCTGCTCTCTTCAGGGTGTTCCGGAACACCTTGAAGAGAGCAGAGAGCTGGAAACAAGCTTGTTGGTGTTTTTTTTTAATCTCTTTTTTAATCACATTTAAAAAAAAAAAAAAATATATATATATATATATATATATATATATATATATATATATATATATATATATACATGTGTGTGTGTGTGTGTGTGTGTGTGTGTGTGTGTGTGTTCTCTCTCTCTCTCTCTCTCTCTCTCTCTCTGTCTCTCTCTCTCTCTCTGTCTCTCTCTGTATTTTTTTTTCTTTTTTAAAGTGAAAGAGAGAGAGAGAGAGAGACAGCCAGACAGACAGACAGACAGTGACAGAAGCAGAGACACAGAGACACAGAGACACGCAGAAAGAGGATATCTCTCCACCATTCATTTCAAGGTGACAGCTCCAGCCAAAATCAAAGCCCTGGACATTTGCTGTGGGCAAACTGCACGTCTGTAATAGAAGCAGCAGCAGTAGCAGCCAGCCAGCGAATTATTCATAGCTTAACTATTGACCGCTGCTCTGGCGCCCACTCTGGAACTGGCCGTGCTGCTGGTATGCCGTGGCTTTGTCATCGTCAGCCGGCATCGTTACTTGGGCGTTAGGGGTGTTGCGCTGTTGTAGGGATGGTGGTGGTGATGTCATGCTATTACACAACCTTTTGTTAATGACATGTTGTGGTGTGGTGGGCGTTCTCGATGTCATACTGTTATACAAGTTTGATTGACGTCGTTTTTGTGGCATTAAATGCCATTGTTTCATGGGTTTTGTGAGGTTATATTGTCTGTATGGACTTCATTTATGTTAAATGTCGCATGGAATTTGTTGAGGTCCTTCTGTTTTGTAACCACGATGTTTTGCTAAGATATAAAAGTTGATGGCGTCATACTATTGTGTGGATAATGACATCATAATGTTGTATGGGATTTATTGACATCATACTGTTGTATGGGTTTTTGTTGACATCATACTGTGTGATGGGTATGGGTTTTGTTGATGTACTGTTGTGTGGGTTTTGTTGATATCATACTGTTGTGTGGTTTTGTTGATATCATACTGTTGTATAGGTTTTGTTGACATCATACTGTTGTATGGGTTTTGTTGACATCATACTGTTGTATGGGTTTTTGTTTGACATCATACTGTTGTATGGGTTTTGTTGACATCATACTGTTGTATGGGTTTTATTGGTATACTGTTGTATGGGTTTACTTAATATCATACTGTCGTATGGGTTTTGTTGACATCATACTGTTGCATGGGTTTTATTGATATCATACTGTTGCATGGGTTCTATTGATATCATACTGTTGTATGGATGTTATTGACATGATACTGTTGTATGGGGGTTTTATTGATATCACACTGTTTTTATCTTATTGTTGCATTAATCAGACTAAGACCCATCTGGAATAAAAGAAACATCACAATCAGTTCCAAGATCAGACTGATGCGTTCCCTGGTCATTGCCACATTTCTCTATGCCTGTGAGACGTGGACTCTGACAGCTGAACTTGAGAGAAGGACTCGTGCATTAGAAGTGAGATGCTTCCGCAAGATCCTTGGCATCT
>JADBJO010004194.1:145449-147949 GCA_016801955.1 Conus betulinus | reverse complement strand
GTCCAGGGTATTGGAGATTTAATAATAGCTACCTCAGACATGAAAGTTTTGTAAAAAAAAAATGTGAATGCAATAATAGATCATTGTGTAAATAATAAGGGAACTTATAAATTCTGTTGATAAATGGGAACTTACGAAATCCGAAATACGTAATTATTGTGTTGATTTTGGCAAACGATTAGCTTGTTGTCGAAGAAACGAACAGTTTAGAACTGCGAAAACAACTTCATGACATCGAATTTCGCATAACAAAAGACCCCTGGAAATGCACGCTTACAGAATGATTTATTAAGTACTAAACATAAATTAGAACTACTAGATATGCAAAAAACGAGAGGAGCCCAAATTAGATCAAGAGTGAAATGGATGAAAGAAGGAGAAAAAAAAACACCAATATTTTTGTAACCTTGAAAAAGTAAGGAAAAGAAAAAATGTAATTACTCGTCTTGTGTCAGATTCTGGGTTTACTACCACTGACCAGACCAAAATAATGGAAGAAGAGGTTACCTTCTATAGAAATCTTTACAATCAAAAGACTGACGTTGCAAATGTGACTGAAGCTACGCACGACTTTATTGCTGGAGAAGATATTCCTCGCCTTAGTGACACTGACTGCAACTCATGTGAAGGTCTTGTCACTGTCAATGAAACATCGTGCGCTTTTACAAAGCATGAAAAACGGATCAGCGCCAGGTATGGACGGAATTACTGTGTGAATTCATGAAATTTTTCTGGCCTAAATTAAAAGATATTGTAACCGCCTCTTTCAATGAATCCTTTCAGAAAGATGAGCTGTCTTATACTCAATACCAAGGTGTGATAACACTAATTCATAAAAGGCAAAGATCTGGATAAAGAACATCTAACAAACTGGAGACCTATTACCTTAACAAACACCGACTATAAAATTCTAGCTAAAGTTATGGCACAGAGACTAAGTGGTGTTATACAGCATCTGGTAAGCGAAGACCAGGTTGGTTACATTAAAGGTCGAAATATATCTACAGTCATTCGTACAATTGACGATGCAATCAATTACGTTAACAAAACAGGTAAATCAGGTTTTATTAGCGCTTGATTATTCAAAAGCATTCGATTCCATAACAAAAACGTACTTATTGAAAGCATTCGATGTTTTTGGATTTGGTCCCGATTTTAAGAAGTGGATTCGAATTATGTTAAAAAAGGCTGTGAATCACACATAAATCATGGGGGCTGGGATATCGGAGAGTTTTGATGTTAATTGTGGTATTAGACAAGGATGTCCGTTTTCCCCCCTTTAGCCTTTTTTTGCTGTAGAACTGCTAGCTATTAAGATTAGAAATAGTGGCATTGAAGGAATACAGATACGAAATGAAAGAAATGCAAGCATCAAAATTCAACAGATGGCTGACGATACAACCCTTTTTCTAAAACACCAAAATGACATAACAACAGCAACAAATATTCTCAGACAATTTGCATGTTTCTCTGGCTTGAAACTAAACATACGCAAAAACTAAAGTCTTGGCAATAGGTGATGTTGATGAAAGAGAGTTCTTAACACATACCCTTTGAAATAGTGGACAAAGTAAAAATCTTAGGAATATCCTTTGCAAAAGACAAAATGGCCAAAGAAATAGAAGACAACTGGAAAAGTAGGCTGAAAACTCTAACAGCTATGATAAAAGAATGGAGTAAGAGAGACCTTAGCATACATGGTAAAATAGTGATCATAAAGACATTTTTGACCAGCCAATTTATTTATGTTATGCAGTCGGTTGGACTGCCAAGGGAAATACTGATTAAAGTTAATACAAATTTTATATAAATTTCTTTGGCAAAGGAAACACAGTAACAGAAAAGCCTTTGAAAAGATTAAAAGAAAGGTAATGAAAGCAGATTATAAAGAAGGAGGGTTAAGAATGGGTTGACATGATTGAATTGCAAAATACCTTTAACCTACAATGGATTGGACGATTATACAACCAAAGAACTGAGACATGGTGCCCTCATTCCTTTTTGGCACTTGAAAAGAATAGCCTCAGCTGAGGAAATATTTGAAATAAACTGTTCTCCTAAAGATATACCAGGGATCTCTACAATCGAAAATAATTTTTGGAAAGAAGTTCTATTAACTTACCTAGATAACAAAACTAAAGTAGAAAGCGATTGTGTACTTGCAAAATATATTGGTACACAATGTCTCTTTTATAATAAGTTAATCAAATATAAAAGTAAGGTCCTCAATTTTGAAAAATGCGAGAGAAAGGCCTCATCACAATAAACGATATTATTAAAAAAAGCAGGAAAGGCGTTTTTTTTAACTTTAGTGGAAGTACAAGACCTACTTAACCAAAACAGGGCAATAACCATGTTTCAATATAATGCTCTACTAAATGCCATACCACAAACCAAACAAACCTGGATTGACTTGATAAAAGATAGGAATAGACGATTTGAAATGGAGAATCATGGTACCTCTGAAGCAAATCGTTTTTCTATGCTAAAACAAAAAACA
>JADBJO010004194.1:140449-142949 GCA_016801955.1 Conus betulinus | reverse complement strand
ACGAACACACACACACACACACACACACACACACATACACACACACACGCGCACACACTCACACACACACGCGCACGCACACACACACACACACACACACACACACACACACACACACATGTGAGCACTCATGCACAGAGAGAGAGAGATAATCTTTGATACTAATCTTTATTTCCAAGGGCAACAGATAAGGAAATACATGTTTTTTTTTTTTTTTCATCTGGCCCTTACCCCGCTAAGGTACTTACTAAGCATGTCTTCCAACTAAAACTTACAAACTGAACCCTGGGGTACGCCGTGTTGGACAGGTAGCTTCTCTGATGAATTGTTGTTGACACAAACGATTTGTAGACGGTTTTCTAGGAATGATGTGATTAGTTTGAAGGTATTTCCTGTTATACCATATGATGAAAGTTTCTGCATAATGATCTGTGGCCAATTACATCAAAAGTCTTTGCAAATTCAACGAACAGTGCGCTGCAATATTTGTTTTCATTAATGCTGGCTAGCCATTGATCTACTAGGTTTGTAAGCGCTGTATGACAAGAATGATTTTTCCTGAATCCTGATTGGTTTTTATTTTGTAGGTTGGAGGAGTCAAAATGGTGGTGTTTATTTATGTATGTGTGTGTTTTTTTTCCAAGGGCTTGGGCAAAACTAGCAGAATGGATATAGGTCTGTAGTTCGATGGCTCAGATTTGCTTCCAGATTTGAAAATGGGCATTACTTTTGCATCTTTGAAATGAACAAGAAAGTGACATTTATCAATGCATAAATTGTAAATGTAGGTAAGAGTTTCACATATAACAGGTGCTGATAGTTTCAGAGTTTTTCCATTAATCCCGTGAAGTCCGCAACTTCCTGTCTGCTTTTATTGGCATAAAGCTTGGTAAACATCACTGACTGTCATAGGCGGAACTGGTGGAGCCGAACGAATGTTCTTAGCATTACAAAAGTTTCTCAGTTTTTTGTAGTTCATTTGAGTCAGTATTCGTTTCTTTGACAGTGTGTTCTGCAACTGTTGTAAAGTGTTTGTTGAGTTCTTTGGTGTTATCCTGCTTATGGAACTTATCTTTGACAGTGAAGTTTTATTTGTAAGTTCTTTTATTGCTTTCCATATGGACTACGAATTTTGTTTGTTGGCTACAAGCTCACAAAAAAAAAAAAATCTTTTTGCTGTTCGTTTGAGTGAATTGACTTAATTACGTTGCCTTTTAAATCCATCCGACTTCCCTTCTGCTTCAAGCAGATCGTCGCGTAAGAAACAAGCAGATTGTATTTCATTAGTCATCCACTTTGGTTGGCACTATGTTTAACTCTATGCGTTTTGAATGGCGTATGCTTGTCATAAACAGAATTAAACGTGTGTAGCCAGAACTCTAGCGCTTTCTTTGGATCAGTGTAATAATAAACATTTATAAAGGGGGAATTCATGAGGTCAGTGAGAAAGGTATCTTCGAGGAATTGTCCAAAAGATCTGTAAGTGATATATTTGTAGCCAGTTTTAGGAATTTTGATTCCACTTCTTTTCCACGTAATGCATACTGGAAAGTGGTCACTGCATCCATTCAAAGGCACACATTTCTCAATGACGTTTTGTGGTTCAGAAAGATAGATGTGGTCGATTAATGTTTTGCTAGTGAGTGTAACTCTGGTGGGCATGTCTATAATTTGGGATAAGTTGTACGAAGTTGTCCTATCTGACCATGATGTTTGGCACTTCAATAGATCAATGTTGAAATCACTTAAAAGTACTATTTCTGTAGCATCAAGCGATGCTGCATCCATCGTGGCCGTAAACGTGTCCATCCCAATCAGCATTTTCTGCTGGGTTTCGATACACAAGTCCGATCTTGATGGGTTTCGTCCTCTTCAACTTGATTACTAACCAAACTGCTCCAATTCCAAAAACTTCAAGGTCATATAAACGTTGAGCATTTGATGTTTCATGACCGTAAAGCAATATGCCCATAGATTTGGATTCGGTAAAGATCTCTGTGTACAATATTGTAGCCGGAGATTAAGACAGTGGCATCAGGGACACTATCTGAAAGTCTCGATTCAGTGAATCCAAATATGTGAAAGAGTTTATCGTGATTATACAGTATAGTGGGTACCTCCTGTAACTTGTTTTGTATATGGTTTTATATTTAGATGTCCAATACGTAGTCCGTCTTCCTGTGGCCACGTCGAAGATAATTGCACCATTTGTGCAACTAAAACGAATATAGCGAGGATACACTTGAATACAAACACAAATATATACACACACACAAACAACAATCTTAAATGTAAAAGGATAATGAATATGAGAAACAAGCAAATGTTAGCTTTACACAAAAAAACATTGTGAAACAACAACAACAACACACACACACACCACACACACACACACACACACACACACACACACACACACACACACACACACACACACACACACACACACCAAAACCCAACACTGTTCAATGCAAAAGGATAATGAATATGAAAAAAAGAC
>JADBJO010004194.1:132949-135449 GCA_016801955.1 Conus betulinus | reverse complement strand
ACTTTATGTGTCCCCTTAGGAGATGAATAGTTTAGCAGGTGGCAACCACTGGCCGGAATACTAATACCCCTAACCCCATCGATTGTCAGTCCTGACCCGGCACACAGACATGTAACTCCTGCAGATCTGGCACCACAATCAGCCCGTCCTCTTTCTGGCCCCACCGATTTGGCAGCCAGCTCTCTTGAGGAAAAAAAAAAACAAAACATGGAGGCTGACGATTGTGGACTGCCATACAGCTTGCAGTTGTAGGACCCGGGGTATGGAGAGGTCAGTGGTCATTAGGACTGGATGGATTGTCTGTCCTCTGTATGCTGAGGATGAAGTCACTAGGGGGTTGGCAAGGGAGAGTACTCTATAACCCTCTGTGGGGCGGTACTGAAAGCATCATTTAGAGCCTTGCCAGTATGTTTTACCATGCCTTTATCGTATGCCTATTGCATCAGTAAAGTTTTGCTTTTGATTATGTAATTGTATCATCATTTATAAAGTCGTCTTTATTATACAAGCGCATCGCAAAGTACAATTTTATCTGTATCATATAATTGTATCATCAATTAGTAATTTGCTTTAATCGAATCACTGAAGCATGAATAAGAACTTTGTTTTGGTCATATCACTTTGTTATCTTAAAACCTTACCTTGGTGGTTTCACAGTATCATCGGTTAGAATCTTGACTTTAATATTATTACTTTATCACTAAGTACAACCTGGTCTTGATCGTATAACCGTAGCAGCAGTTAGAACCTTGCTTTCATCATTTCACAATGACATCAGCTAGAACCTTGCTATTAATCGTTTCATCGTCATGCCAGACTGACGTGTTTAGGGTCAACGAGTTAAGGGCACGCTGTCATGAAAGTCGGATGCCTTTTCTTTGTGCCTGAACTAAATCAGGCATTCCTTCACTGCTGGGTGGACAGAGAAGGTTTTGAATTTAATCCAACAAGAGGTTTGACCTGGCGACTCAGTTTCAGAGCCAAATGCTTTAACCACCAGACCGAGAACTCCTCATTGCTGTGTGTTCATTGGCCTACCCCCACTCCACCCCTCTGTATTATTGGCAATCTGACCAAAATGAAAGTCACAGCATAGTTGAACCATCTTATTTTCCCAGGCAGTTTCCATGGACACGAGAGAAAATATCTCATAGTTGCTGCAAACCTTGATACATTTCTAATAATAGAACGGTCAGCATATAAAAGCACAAACAATATGAAATAATCTCTCACAGAACGTTTTTGAGTCAATGCGATTGTTAAACATAGAGCATCCATCGTCAATTATGTTTGATTCATAATGATTCAACCATAGCTGAAACAAGAGTGATGACAGAACTGCACTGTGATATTTACATTTATGAGTGATAAATCAAGGCAGACATCCAACCATTCTGAAAGACAAGAAATAATGTTTTCCTACATGTTAACAATAACACTGAGCAATTTACGAACCGTTGAACCAGACGGAATCAAACGCTTTGCAACAGTCAAGGCAATTACAATATAATTGCAATGAACAAAGATCGGTAAATGACGTAAATGTTAAGATGCACTCTATAGTACTACATTTCATTCAGATATTTCTTTGGCGCTGAAGAAAAATGAAAGTGTTTTTTCTCTTTAAAATCTTGATATCTATCATTAATGAGTTATTGCAATGTCTCTGTGATTATAAGACTTTTTTTCAGTTACATTTATGTCAGTGGATTGATATTATAGAGTGTTCCTCCTCATTCTTCAGATGCATTGCAATCTGTGCTCTCATCTCAGGTGAGCAGGACATGTACACCGTATGGATAAAAATCATCTTCCAAAGAGACTGTTCTATGGAAAGCTGCTGGAAGGCAAGCGTTCCCATGAAGACAAACGAAGCGCCACAAAGACACACTGAAGGCCTCACGGAAGTGCTGTAGCATGGCCCCTGCCTCCTGGGAAGAAGCTGCACAAGATCGCTGAACCTGGCGCACCATGATCAATCCGGAGTGACAGACTTTGAAACGAGGCGAGTGGAGGCACAGGAGCAAAAACCTCAGTTTCGGGAGAAAAAAAAAAAAAACCCACAGCAAACACCACCTTTCAGCTTGCTCTCACCCCAGGTCTGCCCTGTCTACACAGCAACAGACCATTCAATGCAAGGATCGGTCTGATCAGCCATCTTCATACACACACCACCACCCAGTGATGGCTGAAGTCGTGGTCATCGTCCCTCGCGAAGGACGAACAACAACACTGCAATCATTGAAAGCGGCATGAGGTAATTTTAACTACACATTTGTAAGAAACGAAATTTTATTTTGTACATATTCACCTTGAATCTGATCACTCCAGCAGCCATTCCTTTACAAAAAAAGAACTGAACTGAGAATGGATAATCCAACAAACTCTATTTATTTCAAATTCAATCGCCGATAGTTGACTTCGTTTATCATTGTCCATATCATTTTCTTGATGAAGTTCTCGAAAATTATGAAAAATAACCATTGATTTCTTTACATTT
>JADBJO010004194.1:125449-127949 GCA_016801955.1 Conus betulinus | reverse complement strand
ATGTGGGACAATTTAGAGCTGACCGTGCGTCGCAGGAACTCAGACTTGGGTGATGTCTAAGTGTATTCGTGCTTGTGTTGTGTTGCCGTGGACGTGGGACTGAAATAGGAGTGAATTACATGCAGGCTGGCATGGTTGACGAGGAAATGGTGAAGTCTGGCTGTTTTTGGAGTGACTGAGTGGAAATGGTTGTGATTGCTTTGGTGGTGTGAAGGTTTTTTTTTTGACCTGTCTTGAATCTTGTTTTAGTCTGTCTCTCCTCCTATCGTTCTTCTTTCCTTATGAAATTCTTTAATTAGTTGGGCTGGTAGTGGGAGTCCCGGGGGAAGGAGGTTTTTTGCTTCTCTTGGGCTTTTGGGTTATTTTGTTCCATAGGTACTTTAGAACTGATAGGTTCTTTCCCCTCTTCTTTACCATTTCTATTCTTACTTGGTCTCTCCTCTGTCTTCAGTCTTCTTTGGTTAGGCCTCTCTCCCCATATGGATGAATGAGTATTGTCGATTTATATAATTAATAAACTGTTATTGTCTTTGTAAATCCTTGGGTGGTCTGGTTGAGTGAGTGTTTGGGGGTTTGCTATCAGTTATTGCCAGTGTCGAATTTTCCCCTTTGTCTTTCCCGCAAAGTGTTCGTGAGATTTCGATTTGGTAACAGTGATCTGAATGTCCATCAAAGATATACACTAAACTCAGGAGAACGGGTTAAAAAAACATTACTATTAAGAAGAAAAAAGAGAAAGAAAGAAATAGAACAGGCGGCCGATCCACAGACATCGATCGTTCGACCACTGAGGTCTGTAGCCCATAAACCATTTTCATTCCCAAAAAGCGGTCCCGACCCCTGAGGGAAAGGAGGTTGGCGTGTCTGGACTGTAATACGGCGGAAACCCCGTACACATCATACATCACGTGACCGGAAGCACCCTTTTCTGCATGCAGGAAGTGACGCTACTTTGGACTTTAGTTGAGAAGTGTGCTTTGTTGTAGCTATTTGTTTGGTGCGAGAATGCCAATTACATTGTTGGTATTTTCGATATGTCTTGTGTGTTGTTTGCTTGGCTGTTTATGTATGTCTGTGGCTTTCTTTTTTTCATTCTGACTGTATGAGCAGTTGGTTTTGTTAAAAAGAGAGTTGTTTGTGTAAGATTGATGAGCTGGTATTTGTGCACCCTTAATCTGTGACAATGCTGTGTGTTTTTGTTTGTTTGTTTTTGTTCGTTCGTGAATGCGTTGTAGAATTTAAAAAATCTTTCCCATCCCCCCTCATCTGCCTCACCAGGTCCGGTCTCTCTCTCTCTCTCTCTCTCTCTCTCTCTCTCTCTCTCGCTCGCTCTCAGATACATCAATGTGAATGCATGAGGGCTCTCTCTCTCTCTCTCTCTCTCTCTCTCTCTCTCCTCTCTCTCTCTCTCTCTCTCTCTCTCTCTCTCTCTCTCTTTCTCTTCTCTGCTGGTTTCAGTGCTGGTTTCAGTGTTGCGCGCTCTAATGCATGTACCAGCTTATGCACGCACGCACGCGCGCGCGCTCGTATGTGACTGTGTGTGTGTGTGTGTGTGTGTGTGTGTGTGTGTGTGTCTGTCTGTGTGTGTGTGTGTGTGTGTGTGTGTGGTCACACATGAAGGTTTCATATATTCCTTCCTTGATTTTCCCCCCTTCGTTTCTTCCTGGATTTGTTTTATTCACTTTTTTAAAAAAATCCTTCTGTCTCCTTTTTCCCTTCATTTCTTCTGTCTTTAATTTTGCTTTGACATACGTGCGTTCTTTCTCTATGTTTTCTTTCTGTACTTGTTCCTTTTTTTCATTTTCATATGTCTTGTCATACCTCAATTCTCTCTATTTGCTGTTTCTTTCCCTTAAGCCTATCTTTCTTTTCACATCACTTGCCATACTTTCCATCTCCAAATAGGTCCTTCTTTATTTCCCTTCTTTTAGTATCTTGTCTGTCCTTCTCTGCTTTCTTTTTTTTTTAATCTTTCTTTCCTTCTTCTTTTCTCTTCTACCATTTTTCTTTTCTTTTCCTTTCTTTTCTTCTGTTGTCTTCTCTTGTCTTTTCCTCTGATTTTTGTTTCTATTGACGATGAGAAAACTGAGGGCGGCTTGTGTTGGGTGTGACAGGCCTTGTCAGCTTCAATATGTATAGTATTGTTCACTAAGCATCGTGACCAGAGATTGTCTTCTCACGAACTGGGCTCTCAAATGTATTTCGGTGTTTTCCTTATGGTCTTCTTCTTTCTTCTTCTTCTCTTCTTTCTTCTTCTTCTTCTTCTTCCTCCTCCTCCTCCTCCTCCTCCTCCTCCTCCTCCTCCTCCTCTTCTTCTTCTTCCTCCTCCTCTTCTTCTTCTCTTCCTCCTCCTCCTCCTCTTCCTCTCTTGCTCCTCCTCGTTTCTCCTCCTCCTTCTCCTCCTTCTTCTCCTTCTTCTTCATCTTCTTCGTCCTGCGTTCCAGGAATGTCTAGAAACAGTGTGGGAGATAGAAGGCAGCCCTAAAGCATAAAACACCTC